>PGIR01000184.1:0-81695 GCA_002812735.1 Scedosporium dehoogii
TTTTTTTTTTTTTTTTTTTTTTTTTTTTTTTTTTTTTTTTTTTTTTTTTTTTTTTTTTTTTTTTTTTTTTTTTTTTTTTTTTTTTTTTTTTTTTTTTTTTTTTTTTTTTTTTTTTTTTTTTTATTTTTTTTTTTTTTTTTTTTTTTTTTTTTTTTTTATTTTTATTTTTATTTTTATTTTTATTTTTATTTTTATTTTTATTTTTATTTTTATTTTTATTTTTATTTTATTTTTATTTTTATTTTTATTTTTATTTTTATTTTTATTTATTTTAATTTTTTTTTTAATTTTTTTTTTATTTTTATTTTTTTTTCGTTTAGCACAAAATGTGACCGAAAGATGAGCCATTAAAAGGCGAATGCTGTAAACTATATTCACGTGATTTTATATTGTAAACTATTATGTTGAAATACGATACTTCGCAGTCACGCAAAAGACGTGAAGAAAATCCGACGACTGCAATCCGCGGCGAGAAATGGAGGCGTGGGCTGTGGCTGGCAACATCGCAAGCATGGAAGTACAGGACTCGGCGATTTCAATGAGCCCACGTTCCATCCCAAAATTCCTGCGTGCCCTGCTCAAGATCATAATGTCACAACACTTAACAAGGTGACGTTGACCGTTTGCCTATTTTACAGCTTCTTAATTGCGGACGCCACCCTCTCGCTTATCGGAATCATGAAAGCCTCAAGAAACGTCGAGACCTCAGCTGCCCTCTCCAGAGGGAGAACCTTGGACACATCTAGACCCCATCTGTTAGTATGCGAGTAACTTCCTAAGTGGATTGGAAACCATATCTGGATCAAGGATGAATAGCCGGGGATCCGTACAGTGGTCAGGCCTCACGACAACAAGCGCGCCGCGGCTGGGATCAACGCCGTATTTCTCGTAAGCGTGGCCATGAGGCGAGTAGGGCCCCGCCTCGTCGGTAAATACGTTGTGTAGCCCTGCTTTCTGTATTAGCAACCTTCCATTGCGTTGTTTTCCGATTCCACAGCCAACATGAGGTCAGGTAGTCTTACATCGCACACGCCGATGACCGATCGAGGGAGTGTAGAAATCAGGGATTTGGCTTTGTGAGAGGTCTTTGCGCTCTGTTGCAAGCACTACAACTGGATTTATCACCTTGTTAAGATCCTCATCGGGGGAGGTGAAGTTGTTGACGAGCTTGATGAGCTCGAGAGTAGCCTACGTCGGTATGATTAGGATAATTCCTAGTGGGTAGATGAGAGGAAAGCAGTCATGTCTCTGCTTACCGTTTCGAACCGCTTCATAGAGTCTTTGTTATTAAGGTCGCCCGGGAAAATGACAAGGTTCCACCTTGAATCAGCAGGGAGAGCCTTGACCAGCTGCAGCGGGCGAGCATCGGAAAAGCGCATAACGATAGTGCTCGGGAATCTCTTGCCGATTTCGACACCCGAAGCAAGGGAACTATCTTCATCAGAGGGCACGGTAAGGACGGACGGTAGGTATTGAGTCGCAAGGCCGGCAGTGTACAGACCGGCTTTGACGAACTGTTTAGCAAACTCCTCCTCGGAAATGTTGTTCTCCTTGCGGTAAGCGGTATTGAAGAGCTTCGTGAAGAAGCGGTCGAACTCTATGAGCTCGGTGGCCGTCTTCTCACGCTCGCTTACGTATGTCTTCAGAATGTCGGGCCGAAGCTCGCCGCGGAGGACACCAGCAAGTTTCCAGCCGATATTGTATCCGTCTTGGAGACTGACATTCATGCCTTGGCCGGCCTTTGGCGAGTGTGTGTGGCAGGCGTCGCCAGTGAGGAAGACGCGGTGACTCTGGGTGAAGTAGTCGGCACGACGCTGTCCGATAACATAGGCCGAGAACCACACCGTCTCGGCAATGTCCATGGTGTATGGGTGGAAAATGTCTTTGATCAAGGGAACCAAGTTTTCGAGCTTGACATCTGACGCGACCTTGGCATTCGGCAGCTCCAGATAGAAGCGGACCATGGAGTCCCCCTCTCGGGGAATGATCATAAGGTTGCCGGCCTGGGAGTGGATGATCGTCTTCTTACGGATATCGGGAAAATTGGTCTGCGGATGGATGTCCATGACAGCCCAGATGGCGTCGGTGCTGTCGCCGACCATTGAAAATCCAAGAGAGCGCCTCACTTGACTATGCGCGCCATCGCAACCCTAAAAGAGTGAGGATAGTTCCCTTAGTTATTGGTCATTCAAGATGTGCGCTGAGGGAGAAAAAAAAGAAGAAGAGAAAAAAAAAAAAAAAAGTGGCGACATGGTTGAAACGAGTGCGCGTGAGGACATCCACATACTAGAACATATTTAGCTCTGAAATTTCGTTCTACCCCATCTTGGGTGGCAGTGACGGTGACACAATGGGCATTCGGGTCATCAGCCGTGGTCTCATCGACCTTAACATCCTTCACTTCGCAGTCGTACCGTATCCTGGACTCGCCGCCGGCCCTCTTTGTTTCGTTGATCATGAGCTCGTTGATGCGGCCCTGACTGAGAATGACGTGTGGGAGATGGGTCAGCCCGGGCTGGGTATCAGGTGTCGTCTTCCCCCGTAAGATGCCACCTTTTCCATCTTCGCCCCAAAAGGCAACCTCAAGAACATGATATGACTCCTGAACGAGGGGTTCGGAAATGCCAAAGCTCTCCATAACCTCGACGGTTCGACACTGCACACCATCGGCCTGGCCGTGTTTCAGGGGGCCACTCCGGCGCTCAAGAATGCGGTAATTGATCCCGGTCCGGGCGAGCCACACGGCTGCGCAGAGACCGGCGGAACCACTGCCGCATATAAGCACATCAACCTTTTCCTCAAGAGGTGGCACAAACGCGGCACTAGCGCTAGCTTCCGGTTTCTCTTGCATTTTTGCTCAAGCGTGCGAATTCAAGATGTAATGCGGACTGGGGCAAGGGTTGATGATAGTCTGAGTTCGTAATGTAGTTGAACGGTTTAGGGGAAAGGCGACAACGACTGGGGCTGCTAGGTGGATTGGAGAAGAGACATTAGTCTGAATACCGGCCACTGAGCTCTCAGGAACGCGTACATAAACGCGACGGGACGCCTATATATCTACTGCTAGCTTGATATTTGAGCCGCTGATAGCTGCCGACATGGGGTGTTTTGCGACTCAAAAAGGCGGGGTGCGTCTTTACGGACAACGCCGGATCACAGACACGACGCGCTCATCCCCGAGATCAGGATAAAACTCGGGGCGCTACGACCGAGGTAGGCATGCCATAGCCTCCGGCGCGGGGACGACGGGACCTCCTACCGAGGATTATTTGGAGAACCAGCGCATTGATTGGTCCTGTTGTGCGGACGAAAGTGCCGCTTGATCAGATGAGTAGGAGAGCCTAGCTAAAATGAGTGTCTCCACATCCATTCCTAACTCCCCGACCCGATGTCCCCGATTGGTTGTGGCTTTTCAGGTCACTTGATACGTTGAAGGCTTACTTTACCGGCGTAGATCTCGGGAACTGTCATTTCAGTCGAAGTCATAGTCCTGGGCGATTGAAATGTAGCGATCTTCTTCAAATCCATACGCGACAGCAAAAAAAGTGTTTGTTCTGATGTGTTGAAATATATACACGAAGCACGGATCTAGCCGGACCAAGTTCATGCGTGGGACTAAGACTCTTTTGCCTCCCTGAGACGAGGCGAGGGCGACCCTAACTAGTTATCCAAGCTCTCGATAGCGACGATAGCTTCGGAAAGCGGCTTATCTCCCTCAGAACTTAATATAGCCATCGCCTTAGTAACCCTTGCAAGTATTTGATTGACTGCGCCTTTACTCGCAATATGCGTATTAGAGAAGAGGTTTATTTTCAAGTAGCCACCATCCCGAGGATACGACACCAACATCCAACTTTTTGGCACAACATCGGATCGTTTGAAGTGTCCTAATCGGGACCTGGCGTTGGCAGTTCCAATCTCTGGCGCTTCATCGACGTTTTGATGTTGAACAGTAGAGTCGAATTTTGAGCCGTCTGGCCAGTGTGTGCAATGGTCGATGATATCTTGGAATCCAAGAGTGTCAGCGTCCCCTACAGAGACGAATTGAGCCTGGACCGCGCGTAACAAATCACCTGTTGTACGCGCGTCTGACAGCCGCACACGAACCGGAATATAGTTGACGCACGGCCCCGCCATTGTCTCAATCCCATCAATGGGAGCGTTGCGGCCAGATACGAGGTGCTTAAACACAACGTCGGTCGACCCTGTGACACGGGCGAGTACGACAGCCCACGCGGAGCTAGCTAGGGTTGCAGCAGTGATATTGGCTGGCAACAGCGATATATCAACCTGGGCTTCCAGTTTGATGGTTTTCGCTTCTTCCCTGAGGGCTGCCGTTTCGGGGTGTACCGAGGAACTTAGCTCTGTTAGCCGGGAGCCCTGTAGGACGTCGCGCCAGTAGGCGATAGACTTGGAGCGTTGCCGTGAGGCATAGGAAAGAAAGATGGAAAAGTCGGGCCCAAAAGCGCCGGAGATGCCGGTTTGGTAAACTTGGACAAGTGCCGTGAGGAAAGATTGAAGGGAAATTCCGTCATACTGGCAATGGGAGATGCGTGTCATAAGAGTCACGCCCTTAGCCTTGCCATGGCGCACGATAAAAAATCGGAACGGCAGCGAAGTTGCGGAGAGGGTTTCGATGTCCCGGTGACAGAACTCGTCAAAGAATTTATCAAAGTGGACCAGATCTACATCGATGGTTGAAATCTGGGCTGTGGGATTCTGCTCAAGCACAACCTGACGATGCTTTCCATCGAGGGGTAAGAAACAAGAGCGCAGTAAAGGGATATTTTCTATGGCTGCGCTGCATGCCCTCTCAAGTTTTCTCAAGTCAACTTCAGGGCCAAGGAAGAGACGTAGGTAGTTGCAATTCTGCCTGTAAGCATCAGGAGTTTCGACGCATAATTCTTGAAAATTTGTAAGGGGCAAGATATCCTCGATGTTCCCAGATCGGATCGCATCGACGCCTGATGCGTAAGCTTCCTCGATGAGCGACCCCTTCGTCTCGGCGTCGAAAGGAACGAATTCATCTTTTGGGACCCCCGTTGATTTGCAGGCAGGTGCTGCAAAAGTGGCTAGTTCCTCAAGGCTATTAGACCGGAAGGCGTCTGCGACAGAGATTTGAATCCCGGCTTTTCGACATTCGGCGACGAGCTGCATTACTCCAATGGAGTTGCCGCCTAGTTCGAAAAAATTATCATCCAAGCCAATCGTGAATGCGTCGATGCCCAGAACCTTGCCCCAAATGGCCTGCATGTCGCGCTGAGCTTGAGACACCCGCTGTCGGCTAACAGTGTCCGCTCGTGGCATGGAATCCATTGCCGTAGCAGTAGGCCTCAATTTACCGAGAGCGCGGTGATCGATTTCGCCACCATCGTTTATCGGCGTCTTGCCTCCGCGTTTTATGAATTCTAGTTGTCCATCAATTGGTCGGTATCGTACATAATGGCCGGTTCGGTATGCCTTGGCCGGGGTACCTCCGGTGCTGCTGGCTGTGGAGATGAAACGGCCTCGATTTCGCGCAGGATCAGCATAACGGGCCAAGCTATCTCCAGTAATCACAAGCTCCCCGACAACGCCCAGGGGCACGAGCCGCCTTTCTCCGTCCACGATGAAGGCGTTGGAATTGGCTACTGGCCGCCCAATTGGGACACCGTTGGCAAACGCATCTTGCGTTTGAATCAGATAGGTAGTTGCTATGGGCGTATGCTCCGTAGGTCTGTAACAGTTCACAACTCTGCAGCCGAGGCTGCTAGCCAACGTAATATCTCGAGGGTCAACGTCCTCCCCAGTCGTGTATATGGTGTCAATTGAGCAGATGGCTGCTGTCGAGAAATCATCTAAGAGGCACTGCTTCAGAAGCGCCACGGGGAACATGGCGCTCCGAACCCTTTCCTGCATAAACTTTTCAGCCAGTTTTCTGGGATCGAGAATAACTGAACTGTCAATGCAAATAAGCGTACGGCCCGTGAGTAAGGCGGAGAAGATTTCCGTGGTCGCGACATCAAACTCGATATTGGACATGTGAGCGATCGAAGCTGCAGGGGGTATATATCGTGCCAGACTCGCTTCAGATACCACAAGTTGTGTGATGTTTCGATGCTCGATCAGGATGCCTTCCGGATCCGAACCACCGGAAAACATGACAGTAGCCAGGCTACTTGATGAAGGTGAACCTCGTTTAGCCAAGAGTTCGACTATGTTCCCGCATCTTCGTTTGTCGCGTAGAACGACTTCTTTGACAATTTCTTGAATATGAACAAACTCGACGTCCTGAGGATGAGGTGATTTTGGTGTATTCTGCCCGGGTCCTATCAAGACCAACCTTTTTCCTGGGAGAGACGGCATTATTCTTTCTAGATGGCTGATGGATGACTGGGGATCTAGCGGAATGTAGGCTAAGTTCGCTTTGAGGATGCCGAGAAATGCGGCGATGGTCTGACAGGAACGGGCAGCCCACACCCCAACCCATGTCTTGGGGGCCATTGCTGGATTGCGGAGGAGGAGCCAAGTCGCAATTGTGTCGGATAACTCATCTAGTTCTCTGTATGTTAACTGGCAACTTGAATCCTTGACGGCGGCCCTCTCTGGGTTGTAAGCCACTTGCCGGCGGAATACGTTGGTCACACTCGTATCCCTGGGATAAGATACTTCGCGGATCTTTGTCAGCTCGAATGTCTCCAGCTTGGCGAGGGCCTCATCAGTAAGGAGGGGAAGGGTACCGATTCCCACATGAGGAGCCTGTAACCCCCTTCCCAGAACTGTTGTAAAGGTGGAGATAATATTGTGGATAGTTGGGAGGTTATAAAGATCTGAGGAGTAGCATAGGGTACCGTCAAGCCTGTCTGACTCCTGATGAAAGTGTAGCTCAAGATCGAATCTGGTCGATGGCGGTGGGGATATTTCCTCTACCTCGACATCTTGAAAGCAGAGGCCCTGCTTCTCTTGCTGAGAATGATAGGCGAGTACGACTTGGACTAAGGGATGCCGAGAGAGGTCCCGTTTAGTCGATCGTAAGACGCGGGAAACGATGTGGTCGAAAGGGACATCTTGATTATCGAGCGCTGAGGTGACGGTGGCTCTCACCTGCTCCACCAAATTTTCAAACGATTCTTCCGCCTCAACAGTGACGCGAATGCACTGGATATTGACAAAAAATCCGATCAAGTTCTCGACCTCCAACCTGTCCCTGTTGGCGTTTGGCGTGCCGATAGTGGCGTCTTCTGCCCCTGTCAATCGGAAATGCGCCGCCCTAAAGGCGGCGAGTAGGACCATGAATGGCGTCACATCCCGCTGTTCGCAGAATTTCCGCAGCTTGCGGTAGAGTCCCCCAGAAATTCGAACGTTCTCCACTTGCGCGTTTCCCGCCAACGTTGCAGGGCGAGGCTTATCACAGAAGAAGGTAGCGGGTTGACTGTTGGCTAGCTTGCTCGCCCAGTAGTCTAGTTGTTGATCGAATCCTTCTTGCCCGATCTGTTCATTCTGCCAGACGGAATAGTCTTGGTATTGAATAAGAAGTGGTGGCACTTGCGAAAGGGGGTCCTCGCCTCGGACCGCAGCCGAGTAGAATGTCTCCAGCTCCTTGCTAAGAACGTTTAAGGACCAGCCGTCGGATATAATGTGATGCATGACTATAGAAAGCACATGATGGTCATCGCCGAGATGGTAGAGCTTGAACCGCCATCCTGGCTCAACTCGTAGGTCGAAAGGGACAGAATACTCTTGATCCAAGTCTTTTAGAACCTCCTCCACCGACGATGCATCAACCATTTTAAGCTCCCTTTCTTGAAACGCTAGGACCGTCTGTAGGCTTACCCCCGACTCGGAAGTGCTGAAAATTGTTCGGAGCGTCTCATGACGACGTTCTAATGTCATGAGAGCTGCGTGAAGAGCACGCGTTTGCAGGGGCCCGCGAATATCCATCGGAAATCGCATCAGATACCAGGTAAGGCCTGGATAGAGCTGGTCGAGAAACCAGAGACGGGCCTGCGCGAAAGACTGATTTACTGGTCCGTCGAGCGAGCCAAGACTATTGATTATCATTCTCTTTTCGTTCCCGTTGCCATGACCATTGACATGCGGGATTTTGGCTTTTTCAACAGATTCTGCAAGAAGACCAAGCTTGGGGAAACGGAATATTTCAGCCATGGCAAAGTCAAAGCCGGCCTTGCGGGCGTAGCTGACGAATTTCATGGCCGTAATCGAGTTCCCGCCGAGTCGGAAGAAGCTGTCGTCGAGACCCACAATGTCAAGACTAATGTTGAGCACTTGGCCCCAGATCTCGGCGAGTTTCCGCTCCGTCTCGGATGATGGTACCCGCTTCGATGCTTTTTTGTCCCGCTGAAGTGGCACGGTGTGGACGGAGGTACCCTGCTGGAGGGCCTGACGGTCTGCCTTGCCGCTGGCATTCATGGGCATTCTATCGACGACACTGATGGAGCTGGGGATCATGTATGCCGGGAGCTTCCTGTTAAGGGCATCGGTGAGCTCCTCGTAAAGAGATACCATGTCATCCGAATCAATGCCGAGTTCGCTACCCCTGCAGTTAGAGTCATGGCTATGGAGCGCGACGAAGGCGACAATCCGGCCGTCTTGACCCTCTGGCTTATGCACCATAGCTACTGCGTATTGAACACGTGTGTTGCTGAGAAGTGCGTGCTCGATTTCTCCAGTCTCGATACGGTTACCTCGCAGCTTGACCTGCCCGTCGGCGCGTCCAAAGAATTCTATGAGGCCGTCGTGCGGTCGGCGACGGGCGTAGTCGCCTGTCCGGTAGGCTCGAACAGTTTCGCCCCCGAGTGTGACGTTGACAAACCGATTCACGTTCCTAGCTGAGTCGGTGTATCCTCGTGCTAGGCCATCACCCGTAACAACTAGTTCGCCGATGACGCCAAGTGGGACGAGACGCTGGTACGCATCCATGACAAAAGCTCCCGAGTTACTGACGGCTCGACCGAGCGGCGCACCATTGGTGAATGTGTCCTCTCGTTGGATGTTATGGGCTGGAACCTCCCACAGCGTTGAGAAGCTGGTGTTTTCCGTCGGTCCGTAGACGTGTATCAAAGCGTGTCTGACCATCTTTCGCGCCGCAATGAGATCTTCTGGTTCTGTCCTTTCACCCCCAACGTGCAAAACCTGGAGTGCGCCAACTGGACAAGGTTCGTGGCTAAGGCATTCCTTCATGTAAGCGGTTGTCATGAACGCGGCATTGACCCCTCCGTCATGAAATATTTGAGTCAGGAGACTTGTATCCAAAAGGGTATCCTTGTCTATGCAGACCACCGTCCCACCATTGAGCAGGGCCGCATAAATCTCCCACGTCGCAGCGTCGAAGGAGATGGTGGACATGTGGGCCATGGTAACTGGCGAAGGCAGGGCGGCTGTAACGTTACTGTTCTTGACAAGCCGGACGATGCTACGATGTTCGATCATGACACCTTTGGGTTTGCCGGTTGAGCCTGATGTGAACATGGTGTAGGCAAGGCTAGTAGGTGACGGTCCGGCCGGAATAGCGAACTCGGTGGTACTGCCGTCGCGGTTGGGCCCTTCGCCTATGCCATGTAGTCGTAGAATTTCAGATATGTTAGCAAACGTGACTTCAGCTCCTGGATTCAGGACCGGTGGTGGGACGCCTTGGCCTAGTAAGACGACGAGTCGTTGCGGCTCGAGTGTGCTGAGAATTCCTTCAATCCTCCCGGCTGGTACTGTGGCGTCAAATGGCAAGTATGCCATGTTGGCCTTCAGAATACCTAGGAATGCGACTATTGTGAGGCAAGATCGGCTCGTGATCACGGTTACTAGATGTCCGGGTTCTAGCCCATGCTGCCGTAAAAGCCACCCGGAAAGTCGATCCGAGGCGCGATCGAGCTGGACATATGTGAGTTGGCTCGAGGCATCTTTGACGGCCACCCTGTTTGGATAACGAGACGCCTCCTGTCGGAAGATGTCCACTACGCTTGATTCGGAGGGGTACGAAGAGTGGTGAGTGTTTTCGAAGCCCATCTTGTCAAGTTGAGAATACCCCTCTGTAGTCAGAAGCGGCAGTTGAGAGATCGCCGTCTCTCCAGGCGTATCAAGCACTTCTTCCAGCACTTTACGGTAGATCGAGAGCATGTTGCTAATAGTCGATGCATAATAGAGGTCAGTCGAGTACACGAGGTCACCACGCACACCCTCTGCTTCGGTGAAGAAGTGGAACTCCATGTCGAATCGCGAGGTGTTTGTTGTAGGGAGCGGCTTGGCTTCTAGTCCATCCAGATCCAGCGTACCTGCACCAACCTGTGAGTGTACAGTGAAAGCGATCTGCACTAGAGGGTGGCGGGATAAATCTCTGTCCCTATTCTTGCAGAGCTCCGACACTATCCTGTCGAATGGGACGTCTTGGTTGGCGTAGCTGGCTTTAGTCGTCTCCTGTAGTTGCTCAACCAGGTTGATAAAAGAATCTTCCTCGTCTATCTTGGTTCGGATACACTGGACTGCCACGAAGAAGCCAACGATATTCTTGAGCTCGGGTCTATGACGGTTGGCGTTCGCGACGCCAACAGTGGTATCACCATAGCCTGTGAGCCGATATAGCGTACACTGAAACGCAGCCAAGAGGACAACATGTAGAGTCACGCCGTGACACCGGCAGAACTCTTGTAGCCGGCTATACAACGGCCGGTCGATGTAGAAATTCTGGAGCTCTGCCTTCCCTGATAATGCACTCGGTCTGGGTTTGTCGCAAAGTAGCTCCGCCGACCGACTAGACGCGAGCTGATTGACCCAGTACTCGAGTTGGTGGCGTTGTTTCTCCGCAGTGGTATGTCGGATCTGCCATACAGAGTAATCCTTGTACTGGATGGACAGTGCCTCGAGCTGCGGCGAGGTCAGAGGATCGAGACCCTGCTTGGCACGGGAGTACATAATAGCTAGTTCTCGGCAAATAATGTTCACGGACCAGCCGTCAAAAATTACGTGGTGAATGACGAGAGACAGGACATGATCGAGAGGCCCTCGTCGATAGATTCGAATCCTGCAAGGGGCCTTGGCTCGGAGATCAAATGGAACCACCTGGTCTTGCTGAAGGGCCTGCCGTAGTGCTTCTTCGTCTACATGGCCGTCTGCGGTCGAAGCCAGATGCACGACCTCCAAGGGCTCAGGCACAAAAGGATGGACGACCTGCTTGCTTACGCCGTCCTCCATTAAGAAGGTGGTCCGAAGCGACTCATGGCGCTTCTGGAGGGCAGAAAAGGCGGTCTCCAAAGCTCTGAGACATAGCGGGCCCGACAGTTGGATAGCACTGGCCATGTTGTACCAGTTCAAATTCGGATACAATTCCTGCATGAACCAGAGCCGTTCCTGAGCCAACGATAGAGGAACGGAGCCCGAGGCATCGCACCGGGGTATTTTGTCATCAATCATCTCATCTAACACGGAGAGACCCTGGCACATTTCGCTGAGTCTTGGCCGCATAAAAATATCGGTTACCGCAAGGTTCAAGCCAAGGTCACGGGCTTCGGCGGCTAGCTTCATGGCAGCTATGGAGTCCCCGCCGATGTGAAAGAAGCTGTCGTCGAGGCCAATCGAGGAGAGTGATAGGTCGAGCACTTGGGCCCAAACGCGTTGTAATTTCCGCTGCGTGTCGGTCTCCGGCTGCCGTTTGGGCCGTCCGTTCGTCTGAGCGTCGGCCAACTGCTCGCTAGTGAAGGAAGCGCCAATCTCGCGAAGGCGTCTCCGGTCGATCTTTCCCGTGACAGTTTTGCGAAGTTGATGGCAAGAAAAGAGGATACCCGGAATCATGTACGATGGTAGGCAGCTGGCTAGACTCTGCTCCAGGTCGGCCGTCATAGGCATGACTTTGATCTCACTTCGTTCATCAGTGGAATTATCTTCATCGGGATTCATCTGGAGGAATGCGGCTAGAATTGGCCGACCAGGAGATGAGTTGTCCTTCGCTGGCGGGATCACAACCTCGGCAACGACCTGTGTGACACCGGGAATGCATTCCTTGACGTGAAATTCAACCTCCGCCAGTTCAACACGTTGTCCCCGTATCTTTACCTGCCCATCCTTGCGGCCGATGAATGTTAGGTTACCATCCAAGTTCCCGTATCGAACTAAGTCTCCCGTCTTATAGAGCCGCCCCGTACGGCCGGCGTGATGATTGGTTCCCTTCAGTAGCCAGACCGGATCATGGATGAAGGCTGCTGCCGTCTTTTCTGGGTCCTTCAGATAGCCTTGACCAACCAGCGGACCTTCCAGCAGAAGCTCGCCAACGCAGCCAGGAGGCAAGAGCTTATCTGTGTCGTTGCGGTCCACAATCCACGTGTTGACCCCCAGACCTTTTCCGATGCTGGTGGCTTCGGAAGGAGTTGGGGCATCGGCGTTGACCGTGACGATGTTGCATTCGGCTGGGCCGTACGCGTTCACAACATTGACCGTCCTCCACCAGCGCGACGCATCGTCAACTGACACCGGCTCACCTGCCAAAATCAGCGTTTCGAGATCGGGAACGATGCCTGGGTCGATCAGTCGAGAGACAGACGGGGTCAAGTCTGCGATAGTAACTTTCATGTCAGCCATGATCTTGCCGATGTTAGCGCTTTTCCGATCCTGGTCAGACGGGATGCAGAGGCAACCGCCAGTCGTGAAGGCTGCAAATGGGTTGTGGACAGCAATATCGAACGCGTAGGAAGCAAAGTCGAACACTCTGGATTCCTGGTGGAAACCGAGCTTTTCTGTCTGGTACGCGAGGCATGAGGCGAAATTCGAATGGGTGAGCACTGCGCCCTTGGGCGTTCCTGTGGAGCCGGAAGTAAATACGGCGAACATCGCGGACGATGACGGTTGGGATTGAGACGGTGCTGACGGCAATATCGCCAACCTCGTCTTTCCCTGGTGCCGTTCCAGTTTAACATTCCGCGCCTTCTTTTCTTTACCCATGCGAGCGATCGTTGTAGCGCTGACTTGGACGACAGTTCTCGCAAGCTTTTGGCCCAGCGCGGCGTTCTTTTCGGAGGTTAGAATCACATCTATCGTGTTGACTTGCCGGCATATTGTCTGGAGGCGCTCTACCGGTAGTTGCGAATCTAGGAGGACAAAAGCCGCGCCGCTTTTAAGTACGGCGAGCATCGCAATGGGCGTCCACATCGACTTTTCAAAACACAGCGGGACCATAACGCCTTGCCGAAGACCCACAGCTACAAGAGCTTCGCTCAGAGTTTCGGCGTTGTAGTTCATCTCAGAGTAGGTCAAGTCGCCGTCCCAGCTATGCACAGCCAGGGCATTGGGTACGGCCCGAACGACATCTTCAACGATGTGATGCACACAGCGCTCCACTGGGACAAGGGCGGAGCTGTTCCACCTCCAGATCTGGGCGGCTTCCTCCCCTCCCAGTAGGCTAATTCCGCCGACGGTTCCTGAAGGATTTGATACAATGGCGAAAACGGCCTCGCTAAAGCGATCGGCCAGCTTGACCGCGTCGGCTGAAGACAGGCACCCCGGCCGGAAGGACAGCAAAATTTTCATCTGCGCACTGTCATCTCCCATATGTACGACAACGTCATACTCGGTGGGGTCGAAGTGATCTCCGTGTTCTAGAGTGAATTGGCCTTCCTCCACCGACTCGGCCTTGCTAGCTGCAAGCTTCTGGGAAGACATGATGGTGTTGAAGAGAGGACATGAAGAGTCTAGCCCCATGGCTTTGTGGATCGCGGCCAATGATGTGTGTTGATACAAAGCACAGTCGAGTCCTTCGTTTTGCACCTCGCGTAGTGTGTCTAGGACCGATCGTGTTTTGTCTAGGCGGATGCGGCAGGGCATCATTCCAAGTAGCGGGCCGAAGATATCCTCGACATGGGGCACGGGCACGTCTCGGCCGGATGACATATTTCCGAAACAAGGAGAATCGGTGCCGACGTATGTGCCCAGAACCAGTGCCCACGCCGTCTGGATGATTGTGGCAGGTGTCAGGTCCCACTCCGCGCAGAAGCCGTGTAATCTTTTGCTGTCGAGCCTGGGGACGAGTATAGGCGTTGCACTAGCGCATTCGGAGCTGCTGTGGTTGCCTGAAGATGTAGGAAAAATACACGGCTCTGCGTCGGTTAGGTACGTTGACCAGAAATCGATGCCGGCTTGTCGGGGCTGTTGGGCGAGGTAGATTATAAAGCTCGAATATGAGCCGCCAGGAGGCAGCTCTCCTCCGTCTTCGTAGGCCCGGATGAGGTCGGCCTCCATAAGCCCTAACGAGAAGCCGTCGCATATTACATGGTTCATTTCGAATCGAAGGCAAGCGCTTGCCTGGTCAGGCTGGTGTATAGAGAGACAATACCGAGGAGCGAACGCCGTCTGGTCGTTTCCTTGGGACACTGGTCTCCTTTCTTGCAGCCATCCATTTGCTGACGTTGCCTTCGATGTCTCCAGTACAGTGTCCAGTTCTATATTCTTTAAGACCACGTGCATCGGTCCGTCGCTGCCCGGAAGCTGGGGGACAAGTAAAGCGCGGAGGAGGCCATGCCTCTTCACCACAGCGTTCCAGGCGGTCCTGAGTCTCGGCACATCCAAGACGCTGGGCTTGCTACCCTTCCTGCCAACCCGAACATTAATTTCGAACCAAGTGCTGTAACTCCTTGGATCTTTGGCCTGGGCAATCAGAATGCCCTGTTGCACCGGCGAGCACGGGTAAACACCCTCGACATCAGCTAGCTTAATGCCTCTTTCAACTAACCACTTGGCTTTGAACAGGTCGAGATCGCCGTAGCGTTTGAAGGCTAGCGGGAAATCAGCCAGGGTCCGATCAAGTGCCCACCTAGGTAGTGTTGTTGCCATCTCTTTTAGAGTCGCTTCGTACTCGCCGATCCAGGCAAGGATACGTTGATGGTGCTGCATGGCCTTGTGATATGTAACTCTGGCGGTGAGGCGCCCTCTATTTACAAAAGCGTCGACATCGAAGAGCGAAAACCTTCGAGTCTTAGCGCTTGACGGTGGCTCACAGCCACTCGGAAGGTCTAGCATCTCAAATAGAGCGCCCCTTCGCTCCAATTGTTGGTACTGGCCGGTAAAATTGAAGACGACTTCAAATGGAGAATGGTTCTTGGCAAATAGTTTAGCTCCTGACTCAGTGTGGCAGAGGCCTGTAAAATAGGACCACCCGTTGCGATCAAGAGTGCGCAGGCCATCCTTTGTCTCTCGGATAATGTTTCTAAGGCTAGCGCCCTCGTCATAAGATTGGGTCCGAACGGGAAATAGAGTGCTGAACCAGCCGACCGTCGGTGAGATAATATCGATTTCCTCTGTCCAGGCCTCTCGACCATGCCCCTCCGTAAAGACCTTCGGGGGCGGGCGATCGGTAAAAGTCTTGTTAAACGAAAATATCAAAGCGGAGATCATGAGTTCCTGCGGACGCGTACTCATGGTGATGTTGCAATCTCCGAGAATCGCCGAACTGGTGACTTCGTCGAGGACGAACTCCTTGACAAGGGTATCGCCGACTTGGTTGGAGGCACTCTCGATGCCCCAGTATGAAGATGATGTAAAAATAGCACTATCGTCTCCGCCCAGGGTAATATAATCGGAGCTATTGGTTTGCTGGAGATTATTGGCTGCGTACTGAGCCTGTGACTCGGTCCAATACGAAAAAGGGACGCAGGATGGCAGGGCGGTTGCTTGTCCATCAAGGAGCTTCTCTAGCTGTCCAAGTATGACCCTCCACGACACCAAGTCAACAACAAGGTGATGAATGGAGATGAATAGCTTTTGGCTCTTGCTTTCGTCTACGTCGTCTCCGTCAAAAATTACGGCGGAAAGAAGAGGCCCTTTTTGGATGTTGAGTCGGCCACGACAAGCGGAGATGGCGTCGACTTCCGCCGAATCGCTCTGCGGGCCTTCTACGCTGAAATAGAATGATCCGAGAACCTCGTCAGTAACGTAAGACTCCCATGAGTTGCTAGTCTCGCTCATGAAGAACCGCCAACGTAGAGCCTCGTGTGACTTGACAATGTCTGCTAGTGCCTGGTTGAGAGTTTTAGGGCAAACACGACGATGTAGTTCGAGAAGGAAGCACTGGTCGAAGCAGACTGTAGGGTCGGGTTGGGTGGCGAAGTATAGCCTCTGTATTGGCCCGAGCTGAGTTAATACGCCCTTCTCATCGGGTTGATGGTTGCCCACCACTGCTAGGCCGGGATTTTGATTTTGAGGTGTCTTTGTTGCCACCTTGGAAACCACGGTGGCTTTGACAAGGTTCGAGATGGTCTTTTGCCGGATGATGTCGGCGCCGCGGATGGTGATACCTGCGCCTCGAAATGAGGAGGCCACCTGCATCGCCGTGATGGAGTCGCCACCAAGCTTTAAAAAGCTGTCATCCACGCCCACTGCTCTAAGGTCTAGGTTCAAAACTTGGGCCCAGATCTCTTGGAGTTGCCGTTCCGGCTCCGTTGTCGGTTGTCGCTTGCCCGCCGATAGCCTGGCCTGACCAAGTTCTTGGGAGATCAAACGCGATCCGATCCTCCCCAACTCACGGCGATCCACTTTTCCAGTGGCGGTGATGGGTAGAAACTGCAAGGAAATGAAGGTACTCGGAACCATGTGTGTTGGGAGGTGTTCGTTTAGTTGATCAATAATTTCCACTCCGAGTAGCTCCACCTGTGCGTTCTTTCCTCCAGCATCACCCCTTTCCAAGAAGGCGACAAGCTCCAAGGTCGTGGTTGGCAACTTGCATTTGTCCGGCGTGTTTGCTGTAACGAGCTCTGCAGCTACTCGGGTGACACCTACCACGGCCTGCTGGACCCTAGTCTCGACTTCTCCTAGCTCGACTCGCTGACCATGAATCTTTACCTGGGAGTCTTTTCGCCCCAGGAAGACAAGATTGCCGTCTTCATCATTGTAGCGTACCAAATCTCCCGTTTTGTACATTCTCCCCTCTCTTGATAATCGGTCATCGTCACTGGGAGCAAACTGTAACAGCCAGGGTGGGGATGAGATGAAAACTTCCGCCGACTTCTCAGGCTCATCAAGGTAGCCTTGACCCACCAAGGGCCCCTCAAGAACAAGCTCGCCAGTGCATCCGGGCGGAAGAAGGCGGTTATGGTCTCCGGGGTCGACAATCCATGCAACCTGGCCCACGGCCTTTCCGAGTATGACGACGTCATGCGACTGCTTAGCCAAGACAGAGTTGGTGATGCTCGCCATTATCGAAGCTGGAGTGGTTTCCGAAGGGCCATACGCATTGATAGCGCGTACTCCGGCCGTACACCAAGGTTCAACGTCCCCAACAGTCAACTTTTCACCGACAAATATGATTGTGTGCAAACCAGGAACTTTCTCAGGGCGGAGGATTCTTGCGACGGACGGGGTGAGGAGAATGGTGTTAGCCTGTAGAGAAACAAAACTTTGGGAAAGGCGGGTCTGGCGGTCTCCATCGCTCGGAATGCAAAGACAGCCGCAGACACGAGCATGTTCAGGGTATTAAATATCGGTGCGTCAAAAGCGTACGACGAGAAGTCGTAGAGCCGCGATTCGGATGTGAACCCGAATTCGGCCGGCTGATGGACCAGAGCGGTTGCGGCGCTCCGATGCGTTATGATGGTACCCTTCGGCCTTCCTGTGCTACCGGAGGTGAACAGAAGATAAATGATGTCAGATGGGCGTCCTGATGGAAGGGCTGTGTAACGGATATTGCCGTTGGTGAGGTCCTCGGAGAAGAACGCGTGATCAACAGTTAGGGCTCTCTGGCCTAGTAAAAGGCCTAATTCCTGACAGGAGGCGCTGCATAAAACAAGGCTGTTCCCCAACTGCTGGGAGATCTCCTGAAGCCGCGCCCGCGGTGTGGAAGGGTCCAGGAGTACGAATGCAGCTCCTGCCTTCATCACAGCTAGCATGGCTACAGGAGTCCATTTTGATTTCTCAAAACAGAGAGGGATGAACGTGTTTGATATAGGATCAAGGTTGGCAACGAGCCACTTGCTCAGATAGCTGGCTTTCTCGTCAAGCTCGGAGTAAGTAAAGCTCCCGTCCCAGGCACAAATGGCGGGCAGATTTGGCTGGGTGCGAACACGTTCCTCAATCATCTCATGCACGCACCGGTCAATCGGTTCGGGCGATACCTTATTCCACTCCCAAATCCTCTCCATATCGTCCTGGCCCATCGCGTTGATGCTCGACAAGCATTTCAGCGGGCCTGCTGAGGAAAGTTGGTGTACCACTGTCTCAACTCTTTTCAATAAGGCACGTACTAGCCAAGGTTGAATGGCAGACGGATCGAAACAGGCGGTGGTCTTGACGGAGGCGGTCGTAATGAATATCTCGACTGTGAACGGATACGTATGCGGGATTTGCTCTTTACTAACATCGAGCCACCTGCCGAGTTCTGTATGGCTCTGGGTATTGGTGTTGTCATCTTGAGGCTGAATGACAATAAGTGTTTGGTACATGCACGCTCGACGACAGTCGGGTGACAGTTTGGCGATCCGCTGCAATCCCATATGTTCAAACGGAATCATGGAAGTAGCTTGCTTTTGTACTTTCTGTAAGTAGTCACAGCATAGTTCATTAGAATCTAATTGGACTCGAACAGGAACCGTTGCGAAGGTTGGAGCTGGCATTTGCCCAATACCCGGTATAGGAGCATTCCTTCCGAAGACGGTAGCGCCAAACACAACGTCATCAGAAGAGGTTATGGAGCCTAGAATGAGGGCCCATGCGGCGCGAACCATAGTTGATGGTGTAACGTGCGGGTTTCTGGTATTTTGGTGATCGTATTCGAACTCGTCTTCAAAAATAGCGGTTGTCCGGGGCGTATTATTATCCTCTCCTAGAAGCGCCGGGAATGGAGTGGCGCCGCAGTCTGAAAGAGCCTCATGCCAGTAGTCGGCCGTAGCTTGGTTACCCTGCTGGTCCTGGCAATATTTGACAAACAACTGAAACTGAGGAGGATTTATTCCCGGTCCTTGGATTGTGTATGCGCGTGTCACCAAGTCCAGTATAAGGCCGAGGGACCAACCGTCGTATAGCGCGTGGTGTATATTCCAAATGAACCGAGTGAATATACCGCTGTGGTTAGCGACGAGGGTATAGCCTGTCAGTCTCTGGCCAATGGACATGGAATCTTGGCTTGATCGCCCTGAGAGGTTGCCATCGTGACCGTTGGCGATCTCGATCCACTCAATTTGCTCGTTCAGCACAACCTGGAGCAGGCCCAAGATGTCGTGTTGCACAATACGTGTTCGAAGAATTGGGAGAGCCTGAACAACATGGGCCCAAGCATCTCGAAAGCGCTCCAATGATATTTCTTGAGATAGTTCCAGCACAAATTGCATGGCGTACTCGCCTTCTTCTTGGCTTGAAAGTGAGAGTAATCCTTCCTGTAATGGGATGCACGGGTATATATCTTCAATTGAGCTTTCATCAAGCCCGAGGCGGAGGGAGATGTCCTTGACGAGGGATGAGACGTCTGTTCTACCCCTGACTAGGGAGAAAGGGGCCAAGTGTTCCACTTCCGTAACCGTGGATCCCTTGCTATGGTTGGCCAACTCGGACAATTTGGGATACCGGAACATATCCGCCACAGTAACTTGTATTCTGTGCCTGTGAGCCTCAGCCGCAACCCTCATACAGGAGATCGAATCGCCGCCGAGGCGGAAGAAGTCGTCATCCAAGCCTATCTGGGAGGGTTCGAGAGCCAACACGCGGCACCAGATTTGGTGAAGAGCCTTCTCAGTTTCCGACTGGGGCTCACGCCGGTACATTGCAATGTTGCCACGGGTGTTCTCAATGTGTTCTGTCGAGATGCGTGCTCCTATTTCCCTCAGCTTCTTGCGATCCATTTTTCCATTCTGTGTCGTAGGGAGTTGAGGTAGAGAAATGAAGAATGCAGGGACCATGTACTGGGGCAACACTGCCGCAAGCCGAGACCCTACATGGTCAGGAACGGCAGATATGTCCATATCGGCACCTGAGGCAATAGGAGACCCCTGCAAAAACACCACGAGAACTGCTCTTGACTCATCTTCCTGAGGCGTGACGATCTCCGCCGCAGCCTGAACCTCGGAAATGTCTTTCCCAGTCCCATGCAGACACTCTGCAACCCTGCGCTCGACTTCCTCAAGTTCCACCCGCTGGCCTCTCAGTTTGACTTGGGTATCCTTGCGGCCAATAAATGTCAAGCCGCGCTGTGGATCCCATCGAACGAGATCACCAGTTTTATATATACGCCCGCGACGCCCAGGGTAGGAGGGAGTTCCCTCAAGGAGCCATACGGGGTCCTGAATAAAGGTAGCAGCCATCTTCTCCGGTTCTTTCATGTATCCGTTGCCCACGAGTGGGCCTTCCAACAGAAGCTCACCGATACATCCGGGCGCTACCAACTTATCCGAATTCGTGGGATCGGCTATCCAGGTAACGACGCCAACGCCGTGACCAATACCGGTGGCAATCTCCGCACTATCCGAACTAGTATTGATTGTGGACGTCGACGTGCATTCTGAGGGGCCGTAGGTGTTGAAGACCCGTACCTTGCCCCACCAGGGAAGCACATGCCTAATATGGACGGCTTCTCCGCCAAATACGAGGGTGTCGAGGTCCGGCAGCTGTGCTGGGTCAAGAACTTGGGCGACCGAAGGGGTCAACTCGACGAGATTGGCGCGGAACGAAATGAGGCTTTCTTGGAGCCTGGACTTCCTATCCTCGTCGTTGGGAACGCAGAAGCATCCTCCAACAGAAAGGGTAGTAAGCACATTGCAGATGTATACATCAAAGCTGTATGAGGCAAAGTCGTAGACCCTAGACTTTGGGCTGTACCCGAGCTTCGCTGTCTGATAGTGAATCGCAGTTGAGACGTTTCGATGGGTTACCATGACACCCTTCGGCATTCCTGTACTACCAGACGTAAAGACTATGTATAGGAGGGAAGATGGTGAGATGACGGGTAGGCGTTGCTCGTCAAGGGGTCCGGCCGGCGGCGAAATTAATGATTCGCAAAACTCTGGACTAATCGTAATGACCGTGTCGACTAGGCTAGCACACAGCTGCCAGTTAACTGTTGACGAAACAATGGCGGTAGCGTCTAGCTGTTTCAGAATACTTTGAATGCGCTGCTGAGGAAGGGTTGGGTCCACCAAGACGAAAGCCGCTCCCATCTTCATGACGGCAAGCATGGCAACTGTCGTCCACATAGACTTCTCGAAGCAGAGGACCACAGTGGTCGCCTTTGCATAAACTCCAGCGAGATACCTCGTCACAGCGGAGGACAGTTCGTCGAGCTTTGCATAAGTAATTTCACCATCCCAGGCAGATACAGCAATTTGATTTGGCCGAATTCTCGCCTGATCCTCTATTGCAGCGTGGACACAGCGCTCGATAGCCTGAGGAACAGTCGCGTTATGCTCCCATATAGTGTTCAGGTCTTCGGCCGTGCAAATATCCAAGTCAGTGAGCAACGTTTGTGGCCCTGCTTCCGAAAGCTGGGAGAGAATCCATCCGAGGCGTTCCAAGGCAGCTCTAACCATACTGCGATCTATTGCTCTGGGATTAAAGTTGGCCTCAACCGTAACGATACCGTCCGCGCCCGGGCACACTTCTAAGAGCAGAGAATAGGTGTTGGAATTTTGTTGCCGGTGTAAGTCCCCCCAGGTGCCGAGGGACATATCTCCAGCGGAGAATTCTTCTTGCGTTTGTACGAGAAGCAGGGTTTGGAAACGGCAAGCCTGGTGGCAGTCGGCAGAGTACTTTGATATGTTTTGCAAGCCCGTCTGCTCGTATGGGATCATCTCTACCGACTCATCTTGGATATTTTGAAGGAAGGCGAACACAGTCGTGTCCCGTTGCGCCTGTGTGTTGATGCGGACAGGCACCGTAGCAATTGTAGGCCCAGCCATTTCCGCGATGCCCTCGACCGGCGCGTTCCTGCCGGAAACGGTTACTCCGAAAACCACGTCGTTCGAATTTGTGATTCTGCTCACTACCAAAGCCCAGCCAGCGCGAACTAACGTTGATGGTGTGATTCCTGAAGAGCGAGAAGGTTGTTTTGAAACGGAGAAGCCATGCTTGATTGTTTGATGGACTGAAGAATCGGAGAGGTCCCCCGGCGATAACGGTGAAGGGAAGGGTATGTGCTCGCCATGAGCTAGTGTGCGACGCCAGTAATTTGCAGTTTCATCTTCGGCACGACTTTGAATATATTTGATGAAAGATCGGAACTGCAAGGACTGCTGCTGCTCCACGGAGGTGCCGCCGTTGTATGCGGCACGAACTGCCCCCAGAATGATGGGGAGTGACCATCCATCGTATAAGGCGTGGTGGGCGGTCCAGACCAGCCACTTTATATCACCTTGTTCTTCAATAAGGGCGTAACGCGTCAGGCGTTGCCCAATCTCCATTGGTTCTCGTTTGTCGGATTGGAGGTAGTCGTCGAGCGACGATTTCGGAATTATCCAGGAAATCTGATCATCCACAACCAACTGGAGAAATCCGTAATTGTGCTGATAAATGATCCTGGTTCTAAGGATATCCATGGCTCGGAAGACTTGCTCCCAAGCATTCCGGAGGCGATGAATGCAGATGCCCTTAGCAATGTCGAGTGTGGCCTGAAGGATGTATTCCCCATTCTGTTGCTTGGAGGTTAGTGATAGAAGACCCTCTTGAAGAGGTGTGCACGGGTAGATATCTTTGATCGATGTCTGTTCTATGTTATATTGTTCCCTGGTGTCCCGTATTAGTCTTTCTCTAGCGCTGACATCCATTCCAAGGAGGGAAAATGCCTCAGGATCACCCCGGAGTGTACTGCCGGACGACCCAGCGCAGGCTCCTGCAACCGCACGTAGCGATTGCCGCTGAAAGATATCTGCCACTGTTAGCGTGATTGTCATCCTGGAAGCCTCAGCCACAACTTTCATAGCAGCGATGGAGTCACCACCAAGCCTAAAAAAGCTGTCATCGAGGCCGATGGCGTCGGCATCTATCTGAAGGACTCGCGCCCATATGGTTTGCATTTGCCGCTCAAGTCGGGTCGTAGGCTGCTTCTTCGGGCCTTGTCCCGCAGTTTTCATGGCAGCAAGCGCTTGTGCCGAAAGCGAGCTGCCAAATTCCCGGAGACGCTTCCGGTCTGTTTTGAAAGTGGTTGCAAGGGGCAATTTCGGAAGGCGAAAGAAAACTTGCGGGATCATGTAAGTTGGCAAGTGCTGGGATAGCTTAGTTTCGATATCAGCAGAAACCGGAAATATATCCCTAATTTCGGCAGCTCTAGCCAGCGTACGTGTTCCTTGACTTTCGAAACGGCCTTGATCGTTGGGGTCGGAGATCTGCAAAAACGCGGCGAGGCTGGAGTTGGATCCATTGTCTTTGGGGCGAATAATATCTACCACGACTTTGTCGGCTTCCGGTATGCACTCTTGAACCCAATCCTCCACTTCGGAAAGCTCTACTCTCTGGCCGTGGATCTTGACCTGGAGGCCTTTTCTGCCGACGAAGTTGAGACTGCCATCCTCATTGTAACTCACGAGGTCTCCTGTCTTATACAGTCTTCCCTCCCGACCCGGCACTCCGGCGTGCCCTCGAAGAAGCCATTTAGGGGTCTCGATAAATACCTCAGCGGTGTTTTCTGGATCTCGAAGGTAGTGACCGGAATCAACAAGAGGTCCTTCCAAAAGCAGTTCGCCCACACAACCGGGCGGTAGCAGCAAGTCATGATTGTCTGGATGCACGACCCAAGTATTCGCACCGCAGCCTTTTCCCAACCGAGGGGCGTGTTTGACGCTCAGTGGGTTGGGGTTGACGAGACTCGCAGGGGTGCACTCGCTGGGCCCGTAGACCGTGAATACATTATCCCACCACGGCTCAATGTCTTTGGCATTGATTGCTTCGCCACCGAGGATCACGACGACCCCTGGGAGTTCGCTAGGAGTGAGCAGCCTCGCAACTGATGGCGTAAGCAAAACCGTATTAGCTTGTAGGGCACGAATGCTCCCCGTCAGGTTATTCTTCCGGTCACCGTCAGATGGTAGACATAAACAACCACCGGCACCAAATGCCAGAAAGGCATCAAGGATTGCCGCGTCAAAACTGTATGGCGAGAAATCATATATTCTAGATTGCGGGGTGTATTGGAACGCCGGTACCTGGTAGTGTACGGCCGAGGCAATGCTTCGGTGAGAAATGACTACTCCCTTTGGGGTACCCGTCGTACCGGACGTGAAGACTGCGTACACACTAGAGTTCATATCGATGCCAACTGAGCAGGGCACCTCGTATTTTGTGCTAAGCTCGGCGACGAAGCCAGATGAAACAATGACGATGGTCTGGCAGAGCTTACGAGCTAGGGGCTCGTAGTCTAGAGAGGCAAGAATTAATGTAGGCTGAACGCGGGCGATAATCAACTCGACGCGTTGACGGGGTAGCGAGCCGTCCAGTAGGACGAAGGCGGCACCGGACTTCACCACGCCCAACATGGCGACTGTAGCCCACATAGACTTGGGGAAGCACAAAGGGACGAACTGATTCCGTACAACACCAAGCTCGACAAGGTAGTTCGCCACTACCGTGCTCAGCTTGTCAAGCTCTCCATACGTCAGTTGGCCATCCCACGCGCAAACTGCGGTAGCCTCCGGTTGGGCGTGGACAACGCGCTGGAACAATTCGGTTATAGGCAGGTCGCTAGCCTTGGGCACAACCGCGTTCCACGCCCATATCTGGTCCAAGTCCCGGGTATCCGCAACATCTATATCAGAGAGGGTTATCTCGACGTCGGCTCGGCAAAGTTGCTGCAGGACCCAATCAAATCGGGATAGAAGCCTCGCCACATCAAGTGCTGTGGCGGTCCGGGAATCGAAACTGGCCTTACATAAGATCTCTTGTGCGCCCAACCGTAGCTCGACCATCAGAGGGTACGCGTTGAATTGGTGGATGCTATCCCCTTCGTCCCTCCACTTCCCCAAACTAGAGTCGGGTGCCTCATCTAGGTTACTATTCGGTTGCACAACTAGTAGGTTGTGGAACCCGCACGCCCTCTGGCAGTCTGGGGATAGCTTGGCGATACGGGAGAGGCCCATTTGTTCATGAGGGATCATATCGATGGTTTGGCGTTGCGCCACTTGCAGGTACTCATTCACCGTTTGACCTTTATCGAGCTTATACCGCACTGGAACTGTGGTAATGGTTGGGGCAGCCATCTGCTCGACGTGGGCGACATGAGCTTTTCTCCCTGATACAGTTGATCCAAACACGACGTCGCCGCTGTTGGTCATGCAGCCCACCACGATAGCCCATGCGGCATGGACAATGGTTGAGAGTGTCACGTCTAGGGTTCTCTTGACAGGAAGGTTTATGTGGCGCTCGATCAGAGAATCGGGCTTAGGTTGTGGGTGTTGGTGCTGCTGGCCCTGCTCCTGCTCGGAATCCAAGGTAGACGCTGAAGTAAAAGGGAACGGCACACTCTCGCAGTTATCTAGAGTCTCCTTCCAGAATCCGGCAGTGTCTTCTACATCCAGCTCTCCGATATATTTGATGAAATTTTGGAAGGGTGGATTTTGATGCTTCAACCAGGCCGGCTCTCCTCCATAAACCCTGCGGACTGCGGCTAGGATGAGCTGTTGAGACCAACCGTCATACAAGGCGTGATGGACCGTCCATACAAATGTCTCATATGGCCTGTCGCTGCCCTGGGACTTGATGAGACCGTAGCGCACGAGAGGCTCGCCGACGTTCATAGGCTTGCCCCGATCAGCCAGTAAATAAGTTTCGACATCGACATCCTCTTCCCACTTAACCGGGACGTCCTTGACGATCACCTGGAAGAAGCGCGTGGACTTTCCGTGCTGGATGAGTCTCGTGCGAAGTATGGGCGTGTCTCGAATCACAATCTCCCAGGCGTGCTGAAAAGCCGCAACGTCGAGCCCAGGCGAAAGTTCGAGGACAGCCTGCATAGTGTAGGCCCCGGAGTGCTTCGAGGACAGAGATAGAAACCCTTCCTGTAACGCTGTGCACGGGAATACATCTTCAACCGATGATCGCTCGAAGCCATACTGTTGCAAGAGGCTTCCAATGTCGACGTCGGAGCCCAAGAGACTGAGCGGCACAGCGGGGTTAACTGCGTCAACATGCACGCCTGCCACCCCCTGTTTCGTCTGGAGAGCGACTTCGCCCAGCTTAGCATACTTGAAGATGTCTGCCACAGCGGACTCGAAGCCCTCCTTACGTGCCTCCCCGACAACCTTCATTGCGGCAACTGAATCACCTCCAAGCTTGAAGAAGCTATCATCACTACCAATTTGGGCGGCGTCGATGTCTAAAACCCGGGCCCAAACCTCACGTAGTTTCTGCTCTATGTCCATTCTGTCGTTAGACATCGTAGCCTCCTCCAGGCATTCCCCTGCAGTGCGCCGTAACCTCTCTCGGTCGGGTTCTCCCAAAGGCGTAAGACTCGAGTGCTGCATGAGGAGGAAAGTCCCCGGAATCATTCGGCTGGGTACGTGGTGCTGCAGGTACTCCCGAACGAATTGCGGAATTGGGAACACGGCAAGCCGGCCTGACGGGTTGGGGTCCTCTTGAGCTGCCGCATAGTGTTGCGGCTGTAGGATAGCCACAGGCCTAGGGGTTGCGATTCCCTTCTGCGATACCATTTCAACAATGACTCTACCAGCGTCTGGCATAGCCACACCAATTCGGCGTTCCACTTCGGCAAGCCATACGCCCCTTTCTTGGCCGAGGGTGGATGACAGAATGGCATCCTTAGGTCCCATATACTGAAGGCTACCATGCTCATCGTAGCGCACCAGATCTCCGGTTTTAAGCAGCGTGCCCCTACGACCTGGTTGCCCCGGAGCTCCCCTTAGGAGCCACTCAGGATCCTTGATGAAGCTACTGAAGGCTGCTTTGCTTTCGTTTTTGCTCGGGGATAAGTACCCCGAACTCAACATCGGGCCCTCCAACACCAACTCGCCAACACATCCTGGAGGAAGTAGAGTATTGTGGTTGCAGGGGTCAACAATCCAGGTTGCAACGCCCAAACCTTTACCTATGGAGGAACCCAACTGCCCCTTTGAAGGATCAAGGTTAAGACAAACCACCAAGGGGCACTCGGCGCGGCCATAGGCAGTGGTGACTCTCACTTGTTCCCCCCATCGCAGGGCGTCCTGAGAATTCATGCCGCCACCAAAGAATATAACCGAGCGTATGCTAGGTAGGCGGCTGGGTTGCAAAGATGCAGCCACAGCAGGAGTGGTCACTAGCTGGGTAGGCCTCAGCGACAAGATACTCTCGGTGAGATTTGACGCCAAGTCATCTTCTCTCGGAACGCAGAGGCAGCCTCCCGCGGCAAGAGTAGCGAGGATTGTATAGACTGAGATGTGGGACTGGTACGGAATTGACTCATAGTGCTTGGTATCAGGACCCAATCGTAGGTATTTGGATTGGGTTGCGAAAGCAGTGGCTAGGTTTTTGTGAGATATAGAGAGGCCAGTCGGCTTAGAATTATCAAACGTGAATGAGATATAGGCCGGAGAGGATGGATCAAGATTCCGCGGGTGAGGCCTCTCCTGGTCGTTCATATCCAAGCCGCGAAACTCGTCTGGATGGAAGTTTAGTACATCGGGCCCTATCTGTGCGCTCAAGTCGTAGGTTGCCGACGACGATATCACCAGCTTCGCCTGGACTTGGTTGACGATTCTTTGCAGGTCCGTCTCGGCAAGTGAGGGGTCGAGCATAACAAAACCAGCGCCAGTCTTCAATACAGCCAACATTGCAACCACGGCCCAGACAGATTTCTCGAAACAGAGAGGGATTATGTCCCTCCGGGCAATGCAGGTATGATCGAGATGGGCTGCAAGCTTGTTAGATAAGCTGGCAAGTTCCTTATTCGTCAACTTCCCATCCCATCCCACCAGAGCTATGGCTCCGGGGCGGGTGCGTGCCCATTCATCAATTGTCTGAACAACGGTGTGGGTGGGGAGAGCGGGGGCAGCCCTGTTCCATCTCCATATATCGGTTAAATCATCGTCGTGAAGAATGGAGACAGTCCTAACAGTTCCAGCTCGACCTGATTCACTAATATTGTGAAGTTGGCGAATAGCAGCAGTCATGCAGCGAAGTAGCCATTTCACGGCCGATGCACTCATGACTCTCTGGTCGCTTCGGGCCTTGATTGAGATACCCTCTTCGTTACAGTCGGAATGGAAGAGTTGCAAGCACAAGGGATATCCTCGAATTGTTACAGGACAGGTTTGCATATCGGTCGAGCCATGTTCGTGCGCCTCCTGGAGAACTGTGTTGAACATGCACACTCTCTTTGGACAGGTCGATGTGAGAGTGGGAGAGTAAGATGAAATTCGGAAGGCGACTTCAAGCTGGCGCACCATATTTAGGTAGTTTTGAACCGTTTGGTTTTGGCGTAGTCGGATATGAAAAGGTATAACATCTTCCTGCGAGCCGACTAGATGTATCCCAAAGCAGACGTCTTCCGAGTCTACCATGCGGCTGATTACGAGGGCAAGAGCAGCATGGAGCAACGTGTAAAAGCCGATATCCGGAACGGACTTCATGTGAAAAAAGTGCGGGACCGTGACCTCCACTACCGTATCTAGCCTGAGGTCTGTCTTGACTATTGGGTCCAAAGCCGGGAACGGTGCTGAGACGGGATCGGGAGGAGCATCGTGAGAAGAACGAGCCAGTTGGGACTCAGACAAAATCATTTCCGAGGGATGAGCCGACTCGTTCCCCGCTGGAGTATCGGAGGGAGTATCCCGTCCCGAATTAGATGAGCTGGAGCTGTCGACTCTTCTCGACTGGCCGTCCGGAGGCCAGTTTGGACGCTGCTCCTTGGCAGGAGGAGTCTGGGCAATTTGAGCCATGGTGGTCCCGCAAGCCCTCACAAATAGAGGATGAGACAAAAGGTGGACAGATTGGATGAATTGGACAAATAAGGTTATCAGTGAGTGTAGGTAGGCAACGCAAGTGTAATGTGAAATAAACCGTTGTTATCGGATTTATGATGAGTTTTGCAGAACTTTTACTCCTGTGTAAGACTTACTTATCCCTTTCCCTAATACTCCCTCGATACAGGATGTTAGAGGCACTCGCGTCTTTTAAACTTGGAACACGCAGTCGCGTTTTGCGGAGGCCATACGACTATACAACTCTCTTTGGTGCCCTGCCCAATTTTTCTAGGGCTTGCTTTTGAAGGCATCATCGCCGCTGCACGATATCGGGGACTGCAACTTTAGATCTCTGCACTGATCTTCAGCTGAAGTATGACAATGGAATATGATCGCCTCCCTGTCATTGATGGGCAATCGCACTCTCTTCACAAGTCAAGCGGTAAATATATAATACATTATGGGTGTATGCGTATTGACTGGTATCCGTGGAATAGTCCAGTGTCTCAGATGCAGCCGTCGATCAACTACCATGCTTATTTCGGAGGTTTTCTTAACCTTGTCTCAGATGCCGCTGATTCGTGACACACCGCTTAATCAAGTTAATACGGCGTCTAGGACTGCACCTTACTCGTGAATCCATCACCACGGCCAGACTTAGCCCTAAGTCCCAACTCTAGGGTTATTACCTAACACTAACTGTGACTGTGATGCTCACCCAGGATTAGAACTACCATCTACCGTTGAAAGATGCACGAGGTAGCGGTTACTTGCACGCACATCTCCTAAGAAGGGTCTGTGATTCTGGAGATGACTTGGGACAATTGGAAACCCAGTCGAAGCAGTTCATCGCCACAGTTGCTGAATTTCGCCATGTAGACCGCAAAAGGCGACTTGCTTAAGAACAGCACTTCATACACATTAATCCATACACAATGTCAGGACATGTTCACTCACCGCTTCACTTGGGCGACTGGCGGTATAAAAATATTCCTACGTACATCACATCCGACCGGCGGACGAAGTCCAATCGTCTAGGGACGCTTTGCGCTGTTCATTTGCCTTGGGCATAAAAGGTCTTGATGGAGATCGCCATCTTTCCGTGTTGTAAGACACATGACAAGACATGACAGGAATGGGCATCGGCCGAATCTCCCGTTTAGGGACTGATCGTCGGTAACTGCCATTCAAGGGGAGCTGTTGGGTCCAACTGCGACAACCAGGACTGAGCCTGGTGGGGACTGACGCCCTCTTTCTTCTTCTTTTATTTTGGTACTATAGCAAAACCACGCCTCCATGGAGGTTTCCTTGCTTGTACTAACGCTCGTTTCCTAGTTTTCTCAGAAAACTGTCCCATTTTTAGAAAGCCCTCTTGTATGCCAACAAATTTCTAATTCTGACAACATACCATTGCTGAGAAAGTATGAGGATCGAGCAATTTGTCGAGGGCATCAGCCTGGAGGGCTATACTCATATGCAAAGCTCTTCTCGAGCGAACCTTGAGTTAGACCGTGGAAGTGTAACACTGGTGCAGGGCAGCTACAATGATAACGAAACTAGGGAAAAACTCAAGCCCCCGTGCGCCGATTTCCGATGCCAAGGCCGCGATCCTACAGCGCCAAGTCCAGGTCCTAGAGCTCCCCGTGAACGTGTTGGCCGTTTATTCGCACGCAACAGCAGCACAGTTGCTAGTAATATTCGTCCTTTTCGGAGACGTGAAATCACATATGACGAACTACTTTGTCGGTCTTGATGGAGACAGCTTCTCTCATCAAGTCAATACGGCGGCACTCTATTTTGTATACTTTGCCATTGCGAGCTTCGTCACTACCTACTGCTACTCACTTGGGTTTATCTGTAGGTCAGCGCTAAATACTCCAGAGCTGATGTACGGACAATCTAATCTAGAACATATATATTTATATATATATGCTGGAGAGCACATTACCGCAGCAATCCAAGCTAAGTATCTTGAGCACTGCCTGCGGCAAAACATTGCCTTCTTCGACCCCGCTGTCTCCGGTGAGATGATCAGCGGATAACGGCAGACAGAAACACAATTCAAATTGCCATCCCGCAGAAGAAACCTAGCCGGCGCCTCTACCTTTACTACTTCCTTCATAATTGCCTTTGTCCAATACTGGAAGCTCACGCCGATCCTCCGTTCTTTACTAGTATTGGTCATCTGAACATTACCCCTAGGCTCAATACTCATGCTGAGATACAGTAAGCAAATGATGCATGCCTACAGTCCCGCCACGAGCTTAATTGACGAGGCCATAAAGCCCAATTAGGATCACAATGGCACCACTCGGCGCGCGCGAGAGACTAGCGCTAAAGCTCGAGGGCTACCTGCGGAATTCTGAAACTTGTGGCTTCAAGGCCAAGGCGACTATGGGACTTATGATGGGAAGCCTTGCTTTCTCGGCCAACTTGGATTACTCGCTAGCCTTCGGGTGGGTGGCCGGTACGTTGTGTACGAGGGTCTTCAAGTAGGAAAGGTCCTTGTCGTCATAAGGGTCGTCCTGATGGGTGCCTTTTCTCTCGGGAACGTGATGAGAAATGCCCAGGCCTTTGCAGCTGGGCTTGTGCCGGCGAACAAAAACCACTGCGCTAGTGGGAGCCTCCGGCTGTGGGAAGAGTACAATCATCGGACTTATTGAGAGATTTTATGAGCCTCTCCAAGGCACAGTCCTTCTCGACGGACAGGACATCAGAGATTTAAACCTACATTGGCGTCGACGGCAAATTTCCGTGATTAGCCAGGAGCCTACTCCGTTCAAGGTTTCAATTTTCGAAAGTATAAGGTACGGGCTAGTTGGCACAGAGTACGAAGTCCAGAGCGCAGAGACCACGCGAGCCAGAGTCACTGAGGCAGCCAAGAAGGCCAACGCCCACGCCTTCATCAGCAGCCTCCCCGACGGATACGATACTAATGCTGGCACATTGGGCGGACGATTGTCTGGGGGCAAGAAATAGCGTATTGTCATTGCGAGAGCTATTGTTTCGGAGCCTAAAGGTAGATCCATCTTGTCACATCCACTCCTTCCCGTCCACGCAGCCACTCGCTAAGATTTAAACTAATTAAAGCACTTCTACTGGATGAAGCGACATCAGCGCTCGATACAAACTTCGAAGAGCCGGTGCAGGGAGCTCTTGAGGCTGCATCGGAGGGCAGAACAACAATACTTGTTGCTCATCGACTCCCAACCATCCAGGTCGTAGGGCAGGGGCGGCACGAAGAGCTGCTGGAACACACTAGGATCTACACTGCACCCGTCGCCGCTCAAAACATCATGACATATGGCGGACAATCCGACGAACTTAATCCGTGGAATCCAAAGGAAACCTTTGACAAGGTAGCCCAACCGTCATTGCTACGAATGCTAGTGAATATGGGCGATTTCAAAAAACCAGATCAATCACCTGCCACCTCCGGACACCAAGCTATCAACACGGCATCATAGCCAGACGAACCGTCAAACAAAAAAATACTTCCCGTGGCAAATACTTATGGTCCGAATTGCCTAGTTGAGGAGCTGGCTTAATATTCACGGGGACTAGATCTCGAGCTCCCGCTCGTGTGTCGACCTTTTGTTGAAACATTGTCTGATATACTCTTACACTTCACGGATCACTTTAAAGAGTTGTCAAAAGTACACTAGGTTCGGATGTTTCCCTTGCTCTTGTTTCCTTTTGGTTTACTGTGATCTCATCTTGGCCTTTTTAACGTCGCAAGAGTATAAATATCTATCCTCCGACCATCGGGTAGACGAGTAGATGCTCTTAGGTCATTATTGCACGCGCCAGAAATGCGAACAAAGGTCCCCGATATCCATAGATCCCACCATGATTAGTCGGAGATAAGGGTTGGCTCGGCTAATATACCTATCAGATTGAGGACATTTTGGATTTCATGAACGTTTGGTTGTGGATGCTGATACCATCGCTGCTAGCCCGTAACTTTTCGCTAATTAATAACGATTTGTTCTGGAAGAACATCGCCAAGATGTGAGCAAGTTATCCACGCTCAAGCTGCTCGGTACGTAAAATTTGCGATAGAGGAGAAACGTCCTACAATCGACTTGGGATTGCCTCGTCCCAATCAAGCATATTTCTTGCCGCCGCTCATTTTCTTATGCGCTCGAAACTACGAGGCATATGTGTGGTTTGGATGTTGACACGCCACATATTGAGCGACTGTCTCCGCGCTCGTATTTAGCTCCCAAATTTGCCGCGCATGTGGGAGCCCATCAAATACAGCCTATGAAACGGATATATTAGCCCAAGTGTTGAGAGGATCAATGCAGCTCCCACCATATGACACATAAGAAAAAAAAAACAAGTAAGTAGCGAATGGTCATAAAACAGGTCCTGTTGGAAGCTAGTGTACAACTTCTTCAAGAGCTGACAGGTTTCAACGACTTAGAACAGCATATTCCCGCTCCATGTGGCCCTATTCCCGGATCTTTCATTACCGTAACTGCGGTTCTTGGTCCACGACAGCGACGTGTGATACCATCCAGTATTTCCAAAAAGATACTCCAAAATACTTGGGCAAGTAAATACTTTGATTGCGGGTGCTGGTTTGATTTCTTTTCATTGGCTTCGGGGCCGCCTCATCATATGCCCAGGCTTCAATCTTCGGGGTGAACGGAGGGATCCTGAAGACGTTACTCTCGGGCGCAAGAAGTACTCCGTCTGTACGAAGCGAAGTACTCGTTGGGCAGGGGTGTTCTCGGGTTCGGGAGAGTGCCACATGGTCGTTGGGTCATGAGAAAAATGCAGTGCTCTGTTTTATGGAAGTCAGAATCAATAACGGAATTATTTAATAAGAATCCCCCCGACGGAGTCCTGCCATTACATACTATAGATATGACGTATCCGATATTGATACAAGGGTTCGAAAGATGGCCCAAACGCGAAGCTTTAAAAAGGGATTGGCTCAGAAACACTAGGGCGCTGTGAGAGTGTTCATCTTGGTTCGTCGCAACCAATGAATAATTATCATTCGAGTGGAATCAGAAAACGACTTAGATGCTGAACTAGGGTAGTTCCCTCGGCCTGTGCTTCGAATTGTTACGGAGTACGAGGTTGTGAATGGCGCTTTCCGCTTTCGATTGATTTCATCCTTGCACATCTCGACATCACCAGCTTTATGGGACGATTTCATCTCTTTCGGTAGCAAAATGTGGGGAAGCAGAATGCGGGGAGCGACAATCGCCAAGCTCCTATGGACGGAAGCCGAGGCTGGGGCACGTGGCAGCATGGACATTCCACTCCACCCGAAGCTTGTGATCTTGTCCATTCCAAGCTTGAAAAATATATATGTATGTTATTCAATGATGTGATATCTGGGCATCTGAGGCATTGAACCCCGTAGAAGGCCTCTTAACAGAACCACACGAACTGTGTTTTCTTTTTCGACCCTATTTGTCTGAGGACATACATATCCTATTACCCATCATCTATAACATCGACTCCACTCTCGTCGTTTCATCATGCCGTCGTTCTCAAGAGAAGGATTCACGATCGATGTGGTGGGTCGGGCGGTGCGGAAAACCCTCCTCAACCCTACCCTCTCCATCCCCTTAGCTCTTGCCATTCGCTGGGCCTTGTCACGAGGTTCCATCCACGATGTCAAGGTCCTACAAAAGCTGGAGAACACCCGGCGCTTGGTCTACTTGCTGGCTGCTTTCGGCGCCTTTCTCAATGCTAACGAGTACCTGAATCGGCAAGTGAATAACAACTGGACAAGCAAGTCACAGTGGGATTGGGATAACAAGGAGATTATCGTCGTTACTGGAGGAAGCAGTGGTATTGGCGCCAACCTCATTGGAAAGCTGCTTGACCGAAACCCAAACACGAGGATCGTCGTCATCGACTTCGCGCCGCTGGCATGGGAGCCGCCAAAGGGTGCGCGAATATACTACTACCAGTGTGACTTGAGCGATTCCGCCAGCCTTCACGCCGTTTGCGACCAGATACGGCAAGAAGTCGGCCACCCCACGATCCTCGTGAACAATGCCGGCATCTGTCGTGGCTACACCATCTGCGATAGTGCGCCCATTGATGTGGAGGCAACTATACGGACCAATCTCACTGCTCCATTCTTGCTGGTCAAAGAGTTTCTGCCAGAAATGATCCGCAATAACCATGGCCATATTGTCAATATTAGCTCTATGAGCGCGTATATCCCCCCCAGCAAGATGGGCGATTATGGCGCAACGAAAGCGGGAGTACTCTCAATGCATGAGGTATGTTAGCGATTACTCTCTCCAGTATCTATAAATAATTAGACGCCAGCTAACACGTCTCGAACAGGCACTGCAGCTGGAGCTTGCTAATATCCACAATGCGCCCAAAGTTAGGCTGTCGGTCGGTATATTCAGCTTCATCCGAACACAGCTCATCAAGGGCGAGACCCGGCAATTCAACTTCCTCTTCCCGGTTCTAGATGTCAATACTGTAGCTCAGGCACTCGCCGACACCATACACAGTGGATACGGCAGGACAATCTACCTGCCAGGGATCATGAGTTATGTTGCTATCTTGGTATGAAGCACTCCCTGATACTAAGACCCACAGGTTTTATTGATCCAATACTAATGGCCTAATTATAGAGGGGAGGGCCGGAATGGCTCTGGCGTATGATTCGACAAGAAACCAACAAATTTGCACTCGACTTTACAGGAAGGCAGAGAGTGAACCCGGAAACAGGCAGGATTTCCGCTATCTAGATCCCGGATTAGCCTCTCCGTCCCTTGGTATCTAGTCGCGCCCAATGGATCTAGAGCAATATTCCTGTTTCGATTGATGTCTTAGTTCTTTATCTAGGCAGTTTTTCTAATAATATACTGGCTTTGTGAACACCATTCCCTCGACCGTTCTCACCAAGCACTTAATTAAACGGAGAGGACCCAAACTTTGTAGTACCAAGGATACAATTCATAGAGGTCCGGTGCGTGGCCGCTGCGATTCACATCAATTTCGAATTAGACCGACAAGCCATGTAAATCTGCAGCATTGCGGTATCACAATTTCGATGGTGCTCAGAACACCATCACTACCATCACTCACCCTTGTCAAGCTCTCTAATGAATAGCCACATGCCTCATGACAGATCTATTATACGAAAGAGCTATAGATGGATAAAATATTGAGATCACTTGAGGTATGCGCAGAAGCACAAGAAGGGACAGTGAGCCGGTGTTATCGTATGTAGTCGACAGGCCGCACGGTGCTCTAGTGTTAAAACGAAGACGATAATTTAATATTTCGTGCGTCAGTATTTCAATTTAGTCGAAGAGAATTTCCCCGAGTTGTCGAGTTGTTTCCAGGGTTGGGCCCATCGTCAAGTTGCGAGAGTTCAGTTGACTGTTACCGCCCCCTCGGACAACAGCACTTTTTGTGCCAAACGCCTTAACGGAAACTACATGGTCAGGTAATGGAACCTCCTGAGCAGTTACTACGGCGGGGGGAACTGAGAAATAGAGTACGTTTGGTAATATATCACTGTTGCACGCCGTGCTATTGTTGTTGTTGTTCTTGTTGTTGGGCGGCTAACTTCACCTTAGCCACCCGAGTACGTCTGGGGAAGCGATCATGAAATCAGTCAATACATTGTGAGAGTGCTGCTGAGCATCCAAGAATACGGTATAAAATTTCCAGTGGCTAAATTATTAATGTAAAAGACAACGAAAAAACACAGGCTCACGCTATCATCTTCTCAATGGCCAAATCAGTCCTTGAATCAAGCTGACAATTGGCCTTTCTGCCATTCCATCAGCATCTCCACTGAGATATCATTTCCACCACAAATAAGCAAAACCACCTTAGAGTTCCGATCGAGACGCCGCCCGGAGTATCTTTCCAGTTGGCCATCCTCGCAAAGGGCAACGGCCACTCCGGCAGTAAGCTCAACCATAAGCCGTTCGTGACAGGCCATCAGCAAGCAGCCCCTGGCGGCTTCGGCGTCGGTAAGTACAGCATTAGAAACTTGTGGTCGCTGGGCATACTCGAATGTTGTCTCCGAAACCATGGACACCCCAAGACTACGTGCTCTGGAGGTAATCTTCTCGAGCTTGACCAACTGTTTGGCTTTGAGGGCCTGATCAAGCGAGTCAGCACCGGCAGTTTCCATGGCTAGAACCGATGTATTGTCGCTCCAGCCGAGCTCGTCCAGGGCCTGAATTATTCCATTCATAAGACCGCCTCCGCCGACGCTACAAACAACGAGGTCTGGAAGTTCGTACGAGAGTTGAGAGGCAATCTCGTACATGACAGTGGAGTTGCCTGCCCAAACATCGGGATGGTCAAATGGAGGTACGTAGACTCCATTAGGGTCCCGAGGCAAAACGACAGAGCGTAGGTAGTTGTCGGCATCCATGACGCTCTGTCCATGCTGGTAGACGCTGTGAGCCCCTTCGTCCCGTAGCCTCATCACCATCGCAGGACTAGTCGTTGTCGGAACCACAACAGATGCTTGGTAACCGAGGGACCGAGCGGCGACTACGCAGGCAATACCTGCGTTACCCCCCGATGAGGCGTAAAAGTGTGGTTGTTTCCCAGCTGCCTCGCAGTCTCGGATTCGGCAGAGAAGGTAGTTTCCGATGCCCCGAGACTTGAAGGACCCAGAGGGTTGTAAATTTTCTAGTTTCAAGAAGATTCTACTGCTACGAATTAGCTTCTGCATAGATGTCTTCCTTGGGCTGGTTGGGGCTGGTTGAAACATGGGTGTGAATTCGGATCGGTCATAACGTACCACCCAGCGAGTTTGGAGAGACGCGATGATTCCACCAAGGGGGTAGAAACCCACGGCTGTTTGCGGTCCACCGTCATGATTATGGATGATTGAAGACTTGGGGTTAATAAATGGTAGTCTAGGCCCTTCTTTATTAAGTAGGCAATGAAGAAGGTAGGAGATGTGACTTGTTCCTTGAGCGGATGATGGGGCAGAGGGCAGAGTGACAAGTGTTGAACTTGTGATGATGCGGAGTTGAGGGATGATGTTCAGGAGAAATGGACCATCTTCCTATTAACCAAAAAGATTCCAACACATCTCCCTGTCGCATGACATTCGAATTAGTCAACAATCACTGAGAAACGACGCCCGACCGGGAAGGTGATTGGGTTGGCCACCGAGTCAGGGAGTCACCGAGTCAGGACCCACAACGGGCGGGGTCTGCGATGCGACCTCGGACCGCTTCGTGAAGAGGTGCCGATCTGGAATTGGATTTCCTTCCTTCCCCCGGTTAAATCGGAGAGCACCGGATAGAATCCCGGCTTGTCCCATTCCGACCTTGGGACAGGAAGTCATCTCCATCCCGTACTTCGGAGGGGAAGATAATAACGTTCCGCTGGGAGATACGGCCTGCCTGGGAGAGAAGTAGCTAGTTCTACATCCGTCTCAGCCTGCTCAAGTTTCTCTTAGTTTGATTCTATCGCAGTTTTTCAATAGTTCTTGATCTCTTATTTTACTACTGGCTTGACATTTTTGACGTTGCCTTGAGCCACATCCAACCTAAGCCTGCAGACGTTGAGCAAGATCGGGCAGGCCAGGGAACGGCAATCTACTCAGGGACGCGCCGCATCTACAAGAGGACCTCCCGTGATCTGACCGGGTTAGGCGTTATATATAGGCGAGGGTTGCATATCCCTTCCCCCGAGTTTAGGAGGAGTAGTCTCTGGCTGACTGTAGCTGTAGTTAACGACGAGCGGGTGATAATTCTACCGTAACGTTGAAACTCAGCTCTTGATTATGGAATTTAACTTGGAATCCTGACTAACCCTCGGATGCTTGGGGAATAATAGAGAGGCATCCGGGAACCGATATAATTTAGTGGTAAATGTTTCTGTATACTTTGTAGTGATGAACTTATGAGGATTGTCCGTCGTCAGTATCCAACACACTCGATTCTGAATACTATGGCTACTTCCCCTTCGACACCGCTGTCCAGATTTTCTGGTTCGCTATTCCCAACATAGTTCCGCGGACCGGGGAAACGATGTCAGATCCCGATTTCAACGGAAGCGAACGGCTCGCCCCGGACTGCTTTCTCCGCCCTCGAGCAGTCGAAGCCGAAATTGCACGATCGTGACGCAACGTGGTTGATTCGCTTCAGCCCCAAGTCCTTTGACTCAGTGACAATGGGGAAAGTGACAAGGGCAAAAGGACCGCCAATGGACTCGGTGACATTGCCCCGCTCGGGAGTCGGCACGCCAGGCCTCATGAGCCAGTGGCCTTCGTAAACCTCCAATATCCGAGGCGACAATAACCGAAATCATAAAACTTTCATTTTCTCCCCTTTTTATTCCGTTTTAATGTCAGGAACCGCGAGAGACACGACGAGACTAGGACCATGAAATGTTAAGGCAGCGCGAGCGTCCGCACTAACATCTTGGGCTTCATTTTCTGTCGAGTGTAAGCGGAACTCCCTTGACAAAGGCATTTCCACAGCGAATGCGAGGCGTCTGTTTCATTAAAAACCCATGGACAAGCTGCCCGCTCTAGATAATAATCTACCTCCAGTCTAGATCAGTAAAAAATTGCCAGGGTGATCAGCTTCTTCAGGATTTTCTTTATCTCCTATTTCCTTTGCATGTTTATTTCCTTATTTATGTATGTATTTCTTTTCCGTACTTTGGTTATTAGAATGCGCTAGGCCTACATAATATGGTATTGCAACTGAAACGGCCAAGATTAGATCCATGGTTCAGGGAAACCACTGACCCATTCCTCGACCTCCTTCCTCAGACTGATGATCTCAGAGATAGTTGATCCATTGCCTAGGTATTCCTGGAATGCCTTGATGCTGGACGGATTCTTGATCCCATTGGCTGCGGATTCCTCTCTTGCCTGCTTATCGACCGCGATCGTGATGGCCACACCGCGATCTACGATGTCAGCCACTCGTGTGAAGTCACCGGCCGTGAATCCTCTCGTAGTCATGGCCGGAGTTCCAACACGGAGTCCGCCCGGCCGTAATGCCGACTTGTCCCCTGGCACTGTGTTCTTGTTGCTGGCGACTCCACAGAGCTCCAACACGCGCTCTACGCGGGCGCCGTCCACTTGCTTTGGCTTCAAGTCAACAAGCACAAGATGAGTATCGGTACCCCCCGACACCAATTTGTAACCTAAGCCATCCGATAATCGCGTCGCCAGCGCTTTCGCGTTGGAAAGAACTGCTTCTTGGTACTCCTTAAACTGTGGTGTCACAGCTTGGCGGAGCGCTACACCCAGTGCCATGATCGTGTGGTTGTGAGGACCGCCTTGGTGCCCAGGGAAAACAGAGGCGTTAATCGGGCCTTCTAGGTCATACATGATTTCGACACCCTTTTTGTTGATGCTCCGGACCCCTCTGCGGAAGAAGATCATGGCGCCACGTGGACCGCGTAGTGACTTGTGCGACGTTGTAGTGACGAGATCGGCATATTCGAAGGGCGAGGGGACAACACCGGCAGCCACAAGCCCGGATATGTGTGCCATGTCCGCCATAAGGTACGCGCCAACCTCGTCAGCAATGGCACGCATACGCTGATAGTCTATCAGCCTCGAATAGGCAGAGGTGCCTGCGACGATGATCTTCGGTCGGTAGAGGAGGGCATTCTCCCGGAGCTTCTCGTAGTCAATCAACCCTGTCGTCTCATCCAAGCGATAAGGGAAAGTTTCAAAGTATTTGGAGACGGCGGAAATTTTTTTCGTAGGGATCTGATAGCCGTGGGATAGGTGGCCGCCGTGAGGCAGGTCAAGGCCCATAATACGATCATGACACTGGAGTAGGGCGGAATATGTATAGAGGTTGGCCGGTGAGCCGGAAAGGGCTGTCACAACAGGTCGTTAGTAGGGACACGAGATAATCTTCAGACGGTTGGACCGACTTTGAACATTGACGCCCCAAGTTTCAGCACTGAGGCCAAAAGCCTGAAGAGCACGATGTTGGCAGAGCCTTTCGGCTTCATCAATGTGCTCGTTGCCTCCGTAGTATCGTGCACCTGGGTAGCCCTCGGAGTATTTGTTCTGCATGACACTGCCGAGGGCCTCAAGCACCGCCCTGGATGTGAAATTCTCCGATGGAATAAGGTTAATGAAGTGGCGCTGGCGTTTTTCCTCCTGTTTTGGTCAGCCCATCGGTTCACACTTACATCACCGGCTTTGGGCTCAACTTACACGTTTCAGGATATTATACATCTCAGGGTCATTCGTTGAGAGATTCGAACCGAGAAGCTGGATTTAGATTTTAGATAATTTCCTCGGATTACGGGAAACTGGCTTTGTCCTTACATTTGCGTGGTCCGAAGCCAATGATGATACCGGCCTCATGGATTGTTGACGAGTGCTCGGAGGTATCCTGACCTTCCTGCAGGTGTTGCTGAGTATTCGTCGCGATGACATGATGGCGCTGGACATGGCGAGCGTGTTTAGAAACTGATGAAGAAAAAATGAAAGTTCGTAGATTCAACACGAATCTATGTGAAGCTCATGTGTAGATGCAAACTAACCTGGGGGTTTTGAATATGGTCCCAAGAGTCGTTGTTAAAAAGAGGCCAGTCATCATTAGATACCCCAGATCTCAAGCACGCCGGAAGGAGTCGGGGGAAAAAATTAGTTGAGTGTTGTGGGCCGAATTTCGGCCTGCTAATAGAATTTGACTCGGTGAATCGTGACTCGGTGATTATCATTTGCAAACCACAACGGCGCTAGTGGGCCTAAGCCGGTCTGTGCCCGCTTCACTCGAGTGCGGTTCAAGGGTCGCGGTTCAAATTTCTCGGCTTAATTGCGCAGGCATTGATGGAATTGTCGGTCAAAAGCGGCATGTTTGCTCTCGGGAGGCCAGGCCTGCATACGAAGTACACGCAAACCAGATTGGCTTCAACCATATAATAGTCCAACTGTGCCCTTGTCAATGCGAATTGCCTTCACAAGCTTGAATTTTATGTAAATTGAGTATTAACGATATCCGCTTTGGTGCCTCGATCAGTCGGCTATGCTGAATGAATATTGACTAGCGATAGAAGTGGGTATTAATGGTGGTGATGATGATGATGATGGTGGTGGTGGTGGTGATAGTGGTGGTGATAATGATGATGGTAGTGGTGATTATGCTGAGGTGGACGATGGTAGTTCCCGTGGCCCGACTGACTAGTGGAAACAGAATCCTCTGCGATAGCGACAGGGAATACAAGAGACCGGCCGCGATCAATATCATTGTGCGACTCTTCGACAATATCTACTAACTGTTGGCCGGGTCTTGACGCCATCTCGACAGCCAACTCTAGCGCCCTAAAGTCCGATGGGTTCGGTGGGGGGTTATGATCGAGGCCAGTCCGTGGCTGCCTTGATGCTTGCGCTGCTGGGGGCTCGGTAACCTCTGATGCCGTCGGTACTCGTCTTCCAGGGGCCGCATCCGAAAAAGGATCAGCCAAAGCAGGACCCTGATCTCCTAACGATGAGCCCAAACTCCAATAATCCGGTTCCCCGAAGTTGAGGTCGGGAAGCCCCTCAAGACTATCAGTGGTCGTATTCAGCAAGCCGGCATGGACGCTGTCGACAGTCGGCTCGTCGCCGTGGCTTATGCGGCGTAAGAGAAGCTGAGCAGCGTGCCCATCCAAAGCCCCGGAGCCAGCGGTGACATGATTGCTCACTACTAATGAATCCGTCATATCATGGGCATTGGTTACTGCGGAATGTTCGAAGGTGGAAGTTGTGTCTACCCTTCCACCGTCCCAAGAAACAGCGGGAGACCCAGAGAGGCAGGTTGTGTCACTCTGCGGCGTGGGTTGGGCCGGAGCGGGCAATATCCGGTCACCGCCCGCCGTACCTCCTGGTGACCCTTCTTGTTTCTGCAAGTTGCGCCATCGATTTCGGCACGTGAGTGGGGGACGACCGGGAAGTCTTGCTGCGACTGAAGTCCATCGGTGACCAAGATCCCGAACGCTCTCGCGAAGGATCTGGTCTTCTTCCGGTGTCCAATCAGATAAACGATTAGAGGCTAATGGACCTAGAATATCTCTGTACCTTTTTGAACATTGGTCGTCCTTCCTGCCTGGAATGAGGTTGGCGATCTCGTTCCATGCTGGACCAAGGCGGGAGTATGCATCGAGAAGAATGCGATCTTCATCCGCTGTCCATCTCCCTTTGCGTAAGGAGGGGTCAAGGGAATGAAGCCAGCGCTTGCGACAGTCCTTGTGTAGAAAAAAAACAGCTCGTCAATCATCGCTCTCCATCATGGCATTAACCCTTTCACATGCATCAGTGGGAGTTGCATGCTCATGCTGGACTCTCACCTTGGCTGTGCGCCCAGGGATGGCTTGGGCAATCTCCTTCCATCGCCATTGGGTCCCTCTATCATCGCTATACTGAGCTATACGGCTCCTGAGGGTTTGGTCTTCCCATGCCGTCCAGCTGCGACGCGTCCTTCGCGAGCTGCCTCCTGCCCCGCTTTCGGTCGATGCCGATGGTGTAACGATTGGCGAGTGTCCCGCTGTGGACATTTGTGGAAGCACCCGCCAAGTGTCCAATCTGAAGAAGAAGACGTAATTTCACTTAGCGACTGATAGTTATATCGGCTGCGAATGATGACGTACCGTTACTAGAGAGATGGATACATAGATCTCGAGATAAATGAGAGCGATTCGACAGGCGAAGGTAATGGTTTAGGTTCAAACCATCCGACGTGAAGCACGTGATGGGCTAGGAAAAAGACGGAAGTCCGAGTCACCTGCCACCACCTGAATTTTGACCAGCTCAAGTTTTAAACTCGAGACAAACTGTGCCATGACTCCAGACACTCAATTTAATAATGCTATTTTTCTTTCTGGTTGACATCATAAATTAAGTTGCCATCGACATCTAATCTCGCGATCTCCCACAACTCGTGTTTTACTGGCTGTGGTTTGAGTCCCAGGTGCATCATCTCCAATCCCCTCGCAACAAGGGCATCCGCAATCATGCGGCGATGGCATCTCCACCAAAGAGTCTCGCTACACATAATTGCTGTCCCTTTCCCTCCACCAGACGCATGCCGTTCGGCCAGGTCCTTTAGCTCGTCCAAACCCTCACCGAATGTCGGTGAACTCATATAAGCGGCATAATTTCTGAACGATTTAACCCGGAGGGCGGTGTGTCGATCGGCCCCAGGCAGTTTCTTACGAAGGCCCCCGAGCTTTTGTCCGAATGATAGATACTCTATGCCCCCTGCCTGCAATTCGGCAGATGAGCTGAGCGCATCTTGGTTAAACTGAGGGTTTGTGAAAGAGCGAGGTATAGAACGGACGTCCACGAGCTGAGTGATGCTTGCATCCTGGAGTATTTCGATTAGTTCGGCGAGGGTTCGGGTGCCATGACCGACAGTGTAGATGGTTAGGCGAGGTGAAGTTTCACAAGAACGTGCCCGTGATGGATCCTGCTGTTCAGTTAGCACAAGGCTCTGTAGTTAGCATCAGACTCTGCAGTCCTTAATTTCATTCTCACATGGTCGTTGATGGCCGTTCGTCTCTGCCGTTTCCGGTCCGGGCTACATTGTTTCTTCACAGCTGACGTGTTTTTTCGTTTCCGACTGCTGCGGGTTTGGTCAGAATCCATTTGCCCAACTTAGAGGTGACGGGCTTTGATAGAAACGGGAATTTGTTCCTCGTCAAAGCAATTTGCTTCGGGTTAAATTCAAAGTTTCTTAAGGAGTAATAAGTCATATCATGAAAAAGAAGAAATAATGCTGTTGAGACATTTTGGTAAACTAGCAACTCCGCGGAGATGCCAATACATAACCCTTTCTCGCCAGGTCTTTTTTTAAACTAGAAGATCATGCTAGCATCCAGCTTCTCCTTCGCGAACTGCAACGCGACCGCGATTGCCTCCTCGCCTGGCTTAAACCCGGGAAATGCAGTGAACGCATGCGGCACGCCCGGGTAAATCTTGACGACGGCTTCGCTGCCGCTAATCATCCACTTAAGGCTCATAAGGAGCGTATCGTCTAGAAGAGGATCCTCTGTCCCACATAGAAACAAAGCTGGCGGGAGCAACCTTCCCGGAGTCACACGTGCGAGAGCCTCCATGTCATCATACAAGGGCGAAATAAGAGGGTTCCGCCGGCCTTCGATACTCATGTTTGGAGTATAGGCGTCCCCAAACTTCTGTAGCTCCTCATGATTGATGATGAGCGGGCGCTGGAAGAGGGACGCCTTGGGGAGATTAAGTGTTAAGTCGAACTGCCCAAAGGGGAAAATGAGCCCCGCAAGTCGGTGGCTCGGTCGTTCACGTAGGAGGTGGAATGCAGTTAATGCGCAGAGACAAGCGCCTGCAGACTCGCCGCTTACGAAAAGAAATCTGGCACCGTAGTCCGCTATCCCATGGTCGACCAAGTACTCCGCTGCATCGAAGCAGTCGTGGATGGCAGCAGGCCAAGGGTCCTCGGGCGCAAGGCGGTAGCCGACAGAAATAGCTGTCAGTTGACACTCGTTGGCATAGCGCTGAAGGGTGCGGTCCTGGCTATAATTAACGTTGTCAGCTGCACTGGCGTTTGACGGGATCAAGGGGTAATGAGGAGCCCAGAGTTCAAGGCCAGCGACAGGGACATTCAACAGAGGCCAAAATCCAGATGGATAGCAGGACAAATTAGATGGAAGAAATCTGGGCATAAAAGCCTGCCTCACGTACTGTCGATGTGTGGCAAGCACAAAGCCTCCACCATGGATGTGAAGGAAAATGCCCTTGCTTGGCTGTCCGTTATCAGGCGTGTAAACGCGGATGGGGACTGAACGACCATTGTCCCTCGATGGCACTGCGGAATCCTTGGCCTCGGGTAGGTAGACTGGCAAAGGGAGGGGAGTCTCGCCAGTCTCTCTCATCTGGCGGTATTTTGGCGCGCTGATCTCATGCCATCGAGGGCCTTTGATGGTGGCGCCCTCGAGGAACGCATTAGTCTTTTTCGTATCATCGGTGACACTGTCAAGACTGAAGTTGGAAACGTTGATAGTGATGTCACTTGTAATCGGCATCGCGGCTGACGGTCGCGTGAAATTGTGCAATTATAACCGATCCTGGAATTGACTCGCTTTCACAAGTTCTTGAGAAGAAGATCTCAAGAGTTCGACACTCCGGGTAAGTGCGGGGTTTTGGTGACAAGAATTGACTGAATCACTGACACGAGCTCACTTTCACAAATGTTGGTTGTAAATGGCGGCCGCGGCGTGAATCGGTTCTCCCCTCAGAGGAATTCTGAGCCTCCGCCCTGCGTCTGCATTGCCAGCCAAGTCAATCATAAGAGATCAGTAATCGCACATTACCCTCGGCTGTCAAAGAATAATAGTTGAGGATTTCCAAGTGTCATCGCCAGCCCCCAACTTCTAACGTTCGCCCTAACGCCCCTTCTATCACTTACACTAAAAACTGCGACAAATACTACGTACTTTCTCTTGTAGCTGCTACCACACCTAGGTAGGCGCAGCGTAACAGCTCTGGCTGATACTGCGTGAAGGGTTGATGGGGCAGTCATTACGGCCTCTTGTCGTCACTGCGGGCAATGACATTTCACCAAGGCATAGGATTGTTGTTGACCATTCTACCAGATACTGGTAGTTCACTGCTATGCTACTATTAACTGTACAAAGCGTCGTTTCACCGCGTATTACCTATTTCTACATCTTAAAGCTGGTTCCAATGTGAATATTATTATAGTGTCGTCCCCGTGATTGAACTGCTTACGAAAATCATGGTTCACATCACCGTATCCACGACGCAATAAAGGCTTGATATTTGGGCGATGGAGATTTCATTTAAGACTTAGAAAAATGTATGCGAGAGCGTTTCTGACAAGTTCTCCTACGACAGTCCCAATGATTGGATCTGCTGAAGTCAGGACCAGGCTCGTCGATAACGACAAGCTATATTCGGACTACGATAACTAACGGCATGAGCTGGGGGCGATGAGAATGAATATTTGCTGGGTTATAGATATACTAGGAGGAGGATATCTGTGGAAAGGCATCAATTAGCTTATGCCAAGAGATAGTTTAGCGCAAGTATTAGTTCGAGGCTCATGGGACTGAGGACGACCGACGTATTCGAAATACACACTAAAGAGACATTACCCAACAGTGGTATTTCAGTTGCTCGAGCCTCACGTTTCGTATCTAGTAAGGTACTCCATGTATCCATCGGGATAGTCACCCGAACCCCAACGCCATTATTTCATTGGGCTAATGAAGAAATGGTTATTCGTCATGGCCGTGACGTCGAATCTCATCCCAACTTCAATTAAACCCTCCTCCCTCGGAACGCAAAGCATCCCAAAGCTCGGTTTGAACTTCAACCCCGGGTCTATTCGTCTGTAACTCATAAGCTGGTTCCAGGGCTGGCGCGGGTGCTTCTCGGCCGTCTCAGGATCCACGTTGGGCACTTGGCATCTCAGGCAGCGGCAAACAACATCTAGGTTTAGGGCTGCTTTGCCGTCGCCGATTCGCAGAGCTTTCCACCTGTCCTCATTCCATGGCTGGCTGCCCCGAATGATGATGTTTGGTCGGAAACGCTCAATCTCAATTTCATCCTCACCCTCGCGGACAAGACGTTCGTTGAGCTCCCCGATGCTAGCCATAGAACCGACCAGGACAGGCATCATATCCGCAAATTTGGTCGCCTCGGTGCGCCCCAGAAGTTCGGGAGCTCCGCAGCCACGAAGAACACGAGGAGTCGGACCCTTATATACGAGGCGAACGTTTGCATTCAGGAAATCAGAAAACGGCTGGGTAAGGCTAGCTTGATATTCCCAAGCGTCTGTCCTCTCGCCCCAGATGCCAGCCTTTACGAATTGAGTATTCTCTTGCAGCCATGAGGTCGTAGGGTGAGCGGGGATCTTGATGGCATGTTCTTTGATAGAAATAGTGAGCGTGTCGGTATCGGCGTCGAAAGAAGTCCGAATGAGCGTCATGCGAGAATTCGTTCGGATCGTGATGAATTCAAGAGTGTCCGCTGAGGCGAACATCCAATTACGGTCCAGTTCTAGGCCGGTCCGAAAGAGTCGGGCAGATTTGACTTCGAAGCCGCGACATGACTTTACAGGGTAGACACGTAAACCGATGATCTCATCCGCGGGGGGCGCTGCGGGAAGAAGTTCAGAAAAACTGGGTGCACGTTCCGCGCCGGGATTGCGGAAGAAGGGGCGAAAGAGGAAGATGGATGCCACGGCGACAGTGAGGAGAATGAATGCCGTCGATGGAGCATTGAAATTGTGGAGGAGCGCCAGCATGACTTACGGTCAAGAACTTGAAGCGTCAAGGTCATCGGAGTAGGGGATAAAGAGAGGTCTATGATTATGACGGACGAAGAAGCGGAGAAGGTGGGAATTTTAATGCCATTTGAGTCACTTGGATCCACGGAGAGACCACAGGCCTGTCTCGAGATGACAAATCAAACATTAGGCACCCTCCGCAAACAACCTTAAGTCTCCATGAACCTCGCACAATACTCAGATTGGCCGGAGGGCGAAAACATGACGCTCAGCTCCTTATCCGAGCTAACTAGTTCCCAGCCCTGTAGAGCTGCCATGCCGACTCCACCGATATAATGAGTAAACGGCGAGATTCGGTACATGAAGAGCCAGAAACGAGGCTGTAAGACTTCTTTGCAGATGAGCGAGAGACCGAGAATCGGTGTTCCCAACATAGCGACAACGCCTGTGCTTTCAATTGCTAGGGGGATCGTTTGGGCGGTGCTGCCAACATAGATGGAAAAGATATAAAACGAAGAGTAAGACCAGGCCCTGAGCCTTAGAGCTGCCACTCGTGCCGAAGACTGGGAAATAAGCGAACACGTAAGCGCAAGCTCGAAGAGGCAACTATTCAGGAATCTCAATTCGTATCTGCAACAGAATGAAGACTTACCAAGCATAAAATCGAAATGGGCGCTCCCAAATCTCATAGAGAACCCGCTGGACGACGAACCTGGGCACGATCTGGTCGGCAAGCTAAGAGATGATACTGCACAACAGGAAGGTACTGAAAAAGGTGTTCTAGAACCCTTGCTGAGGATTGCCGGCATCGAAAATGGAGAATCTAATCAACCAGAGACGACACTGAGAAAGAGCTTAGGCAGCAGAAAGCGGGTCCAAAAACCTGTGGTAGCAGGAGACATCATCCATCCCCTCCCCGCAGAGTAATTGCGTTAAGCTGTGACCGTAAACCAAACATATCTATCCGTGGGGGCCGGCGCCCGTTTCTCCACCTCACACAGAACGTCATTTCGAAGAGAATTGATGGTTGTTCCGCAGGGTGAGAGAGATATACATGGCCTGGGGTTGCAGTTGAGAATCTATAACACACAGTTCCGCTTTGTGCCTCCACGAGGATACGATAAGCCGAATGTTGACCACCATCCCGCACATATACGGGACTATGGCTTAGTGATTATTAAACTATACCCCTTCGGATAAGGTTGTGTCCCTTTCGAAATTTCGTGGGTTTATTTCATCTGTTTTTCAAACGCTCGTACGATTGAAGTGTGATCCTTCCTGGAAATGAGTTGGCGAGGTACGTAGTCCCACTTAAGTCGCATTAGTTTCAGTTCATTACGGCTGCCGGGTAGGAGGAGTGATTTAAGTAGGTGTCATGTCTGGTCTAGTTCCTGTGATATGAGGGAAATACATTAAACAACGGAATCTTGCCTCGGCCGGCTTCATAAGACACGAGAGCACTCACATAGATTTAAGCTCTCAGCACCTAAGTGCAACGCTGGGCGATGACGTGTCCTCGACGTTAGCATTGACGGTTATCTATAAAAACATAGCAGAAAAGGGCAAACGTCTGCTGAGCTACTAATCTAGCAGGTAAATGTTCGGAGCTTCAAGCCTCGTCACGGTAAGAACAGCAGTGGCACACATGTGCATAGGTTGTGTTGGATAACCGGACAAAAATATACTCGACTGTTGAGAATAACGGTTGATACGATGTGTCACCGAGCACAGTATCCGCCCTCCTCGTCAGCGTCTTCCACGAATATTGCTTCTATCACGCTGGAAAATCCCCATTGCTGTCGTCACGGCCATGGCGGCCCAGCTCTTCCCCAGGATCCCAGATCGACCGCTCCCGGAGAAAGCAAACCTGGCCTCTTCGCTACCCTTGCCGCATTTTGCCAGCACGGCCACCACATCTTCCCCATCGCTTGTAATAATAGGATCTCCACCCTTGGCATCGTCACTTGTCCCACCTGTTGTAGCTCCGTCAGATTCCACCCGGACTAATTTCCAACCAGACTTGTCACCTCCAAGACTAGCGATAGCCGTTCCAGAACTGTGTCGCCATTCGAACTTCTCCCGTTCACCGGACCGTACTTCGATACTGAAATAGTATGTCAGGTACGGGAAAGACATCCTATAGTCCATTGGTTCTTCTCTTTTTCCTTCGTCAAGATAGACGATCATAGGGCTCTGTAAATCGTCATAGGACAGCATGGAGAGCGGAGGAGAGTCGTCTTCAGGCCCGTCGTGGAGGATAACTTGAGGTTGGCCAGACCTGTCGCTGCCGTGAAACGTGAGGGCGCACAGCGGAGTGTCTAATCCCTCACCAAGGTAGTACGTGCGGCTGAATTTGGCATGTCGGTAGATGTTGAACCTCGGCGGGAACTGGCCTGCTTGTACGGATTCAGTTGAATTGGCTTTAGACGACGAGGAGGTAGTAGCGGCCATCTTGTCGGCGCCTAATCTGGCTGATGCTATACTGATACGACCGGAATAGTTCCTCGATGCCAGAAATGAATGGTCGAGGGGCCGAAAGAGCCTGGCTGAAAGGAGCTGTCAGCCGCAATGGCCATGTTATGTAACCTTTCCCTGGCTCATGGTACCGGCCGCTGACTAAGTTATGAACACTATCAAGACAGGGGTGGCGGACGTGCATGACGATTCCATTGTTAGTAAACAACCAATCCACAGTTGCCCAGAGTCAAACGGGTAACAGACTACCGAGGTACTTAGATTCGATAAAGGTACCTTGCTTCGTGCACAACGGCAACCAGAAGATTGGCAGAGGGTGGATGGCCGCGCAACATGGGGCGAAACGCGTTCTCCTTAATATGGGGCTTTCCCTGAAGCACGGCCATTTGTATTCAGTCACTACGCGGCGAAGTTACGTTTTAAGTCCCTTCATTCTCCCCCCCTTCTTTTTCACCTTTTGCCCTCTTTGATTTTCCGTTTTCTTAAAAGCCTAACACCTTATATATTTTTTATTTTCTATATTCGTCGAGTAATAATATAATAGCGATCTAAGTGCTAGTAGCTAAACTGTTGGCCGACCAGCTTCTCGCTGAGGTTCCACAGCTTCTCCGCCTCGACAGGGTCAGTGGCCCAGGGCTTCACAGTGTCCGTCCACGGATCGCTAACGCGGCAGTCGAGAAGGTATTTACCATTGTATGCTATTGATGAATTAGTCATTTACCTTTTTCGCTACTATAGCGAGGATGAAAAGGGAAGAAAAGGGTTGAGTTTTGTCTTGCCTTTGAGATCTGGAGAAAACGCTGCATAGACATGGGTCGCAGCACCCTGCTCCACAGTTTTGAACTCAACTTCCTCCTAACCTTCGCGATTCCCCAGTGATCTATCCAGCTTATCTACCAAACCCAGACCATATTTGTTAGAAATAAACAAATAAAGACCGTTGAGATCGCTGGTTGCTAAAACACTCACGAAGATCTTTGATGTAGCCTTCAGGGTCAAGGTGGCTACTCAGATTTGTGACGATGACTCCTGGGTGGACACTAAAACATTGAAGACCGCGTGTGGACCCGAGTTTCTCAGCCAAAGAGGCCGACATGAGCATGTTTGCGGTTTTGGACTGGCCGTAGGCCTGCCACCTGTCATAGATCTCTCCATTCTAAGGACTATCCGTTAGGCATATTTACACATGTATGGCTTACGAACTGGCAATCCCCGATAGCCTGTCTTGGAGTGTCCATCATGGGCCTCGATATGACGCCTACTGCAAAGCGAAGAGAATCGGGAATTTTCTATCTGCAGCAGAATACCTTTACTGGCCAACTTCTTCGGTGGCGGATACACGAGCCCCCTCGAGGCCCTTACACCGAATGATGGCTGGTTTGCCTCCGACGTTCCTGGCTATTTGCAAAAGACACTCTCTAGATTTCTCGGCCAGAAAAACCCCGATCACAACCGCCTCATCAGCCAATGGCCAGGCATTCAGGGGTTCACTGCAGATGGAGGCCCCCTTGGTTGGGCCATTTCTCGTATCTCTGGCGGGGTGGGAAGTAGTCGGTGAGTAGATTGCCGCCGGTTACAATGGCGATGGTATGGCTTTCTGTTGGTTAGCCGGTAAGGCAGTCGCGGCCATGATGCGTGGCGAAGACATCGGCGACTAGTTTCCAGAGCTCTTTTTTCTCAGCGAGGAACGCCTGAAGTCTAGTCTGGTCTGTCAGTTGAGGAGTCCGCCATTTCACTCTGCCCCTCAGTGGTAGGGGCAGCAGCGGCGGGGCTGATGAGGGCAGCGATGGCAGTAAGGGAGAACTTCATTTTGACTAGATTGCCAGGGTTGAAATCTGAGAAGATTGATTTAGGGTATGGTTGATGATAGTGAGGATGCTGGTAATAGTGGTGATGATGATGATGATGAGTTGCAGGAAACAAAACGGGCATTTCAAGCGGCTTCATATATCATTTTTCTCCACTCAACATCGTCTTAGTTATAGAAGTAATCTTTAAACTAGTTCGTACTATAGATATAGAAGTATATATAAGGTACTAAAAAGCACATCCTTATCTATAGATACGGCCGAAGAATCTCCTGCGTGTGGCTCCAAACCTTTTCCCGAGCTGACTCTCGGAGCAAAGCCACTTTTTTGGCGTTCGGGGTGCAGTCGCACTTATAATTAACGAGAAACAGTCCGTTCTCCGGTTTCTCCAGCGTGTTCAGACCCGCCTTGCCGTTCCACGGTACACCGCGACCGCCAAAAGCTGCGCTTGTGCTCTGGAACAGATATCTTTGCCCAGAAACGTCATCGTTGATCGCGAACAGGCTGATGATAGGTTCGAGAATAAGTCGTACAACCCAGGCCATGATTGAATTCGGCTCCGCACCTCTTCTCGCGTTTCCCGTGTTGACCCACCCAGGCCAGGAGTGTATGAAGGTCACATTTGGGGCGTCGTTGGCTAGCTTTTCCAGGGCGATAGTATTCATGGTTAGGAACTGCGGCTGAGCCTTCAGAGCGCCGAAATTCCCAGGTTTCTTCAAGTCGAGGTCGTCCAGGTCAAGAGACGCCCGTTCCAGTCCCCCTCCCAAAACACTGACGACCCTAGGGGCTTCCGATCGATCAAGAAGGGGTAGGAGATGTTGGATGAATAGGATTCGCGAGTAGTACTCCAGGCTTTGCGTGACTTCGATACCCTCGGACGTCTCGTTGCGGGCGCCAAACGGTGCGTAGCCCGCGGTAAGGAACAGCAAGTCGACGCGCGACTCTTCGCTCTTGATGACATTGCAAATTCGTTTCGTGTCTGCGAGAAGCGCAATCTGGCCCTCGGTCCAGATGACTTCCGCTTCGGGGTTGATGGTGTGCAGTTGCTCGATGAAAGTGCGCATACGCTCCGCGGAGCTTTGGCGTCCGACGAGGTAGATTCTCACGCTCGTGGCCGTAGCGACCAAGGCTTTAACCGTGAGTTGTCCGATGCCAGATGTGCCGCCGACGAAGACGGCGACGCGGGGCGCCGTGGCGCCATTGATGAGTGCGTTAGAGGCTCGAATATCTTTGTCGGATACCATCGTGAAGCCGGATGATAATAATGCTGTTAGTCAATAATAGTTTGGTGTTTGCGAAGATATCGAGCGGGAAAACATAGGATTACCGAGCTCAATGTGCAACGGCTTGAGCCGAGAAGGAGTTGAGGCAGACAAGTACACGCGTTCGATGTCAAGGCAACGGCGACGAATCAATCATGCGGCCCAAAGAAAATTACAATTGATGCTTCCTCTTGTTCCACGCCCACTCTAGTTTTCCCTATCCTTTATAGCAAGAACACCCCCGACAAAACCCCCCGACAAAAACCCCCGACAAAAATCCCCCGACAAAAAACCCCCGACACAATTATTTTAAGCGTGGCACATGTATCTCTTGAAGTTCCCTAGAATTACTTCGTATATAACCATATATTCGAGGACCTCTACTACGCTGTAAAGCGTTAGTCCTGAACCTGCATTATAAGAGAAATTAAGCCAGCGTCTGGACATTTTATCCAAATACGGGTACAAAAATGGTAGAATATTGATAAAAATGGTATATAATCCGTAGATTAATGGTATTCAAGCTCTATCCAGCTACTCATTACTGTAGGTTGCCTGGATCGACGTCTGCATCAGCGATGTTAGAGCCGCGATCTAGGATGTCATGGAGCGCTACGAGGTCGAGATCAGCGGTGAACTGTACCCCGAAAAGCCCGTGCCGAATATCCACGTTCACGGCATCGAGCGCTATCACGTTCATGGCGCCAAGGCCCATCCCCTTCGTCAAGAACTTGGACCACAATAAGATGGAGGAGGGGGAGATTTTTGCCATCGAAACGTATAGGAGCATGAGACGCGGCTGCATGGTAGACGGCGTGGGTTTCACCCACTAACCCCCCAAACCCATTGATATTTTCCCGAGCTACGGCGTGCTAAAATGACTTCTGTATGGTATTAATAGCCCGGGGTTTATGGGTATTAGTTGCGCGATGAGGCCCCGACACGGCGACCGTTGCGACTCGCTTGGGCCAATCAGTCGTACAACACCACCCGCTGACACTTTTGTACCCTTGTGCTTTGCCGCCGCTACCTCGAGAGGCCAGCTTTGTGAATTTTCTCCGCTGCTGGCAGACAGTGGCAGGTTGGGAATTCACAACAGTACAAGTGCGCTTATTGCTATGTATTGGTATGTACTTCGCAGGTCGCACGACATGCTGTGTCTGGCGGCGGAACTGGGTCATCGAATAGGCATCACCACAACCTCCGGCCGATAGTCCCGAAACATCCAGAGCGCCTTTATCAGAGTAGCCAAAAGGGATCCGCACTCGGCCGACTGCGATGCACCCCAACAGCTCGGCCCTAACTGTCCATCCCCATTATCGCTTTGATTGAGCAACTTGATAGTACAGACTGGATTAGATAGTATAATATCTAGTACGTAAACTTAGTCGATCCTTCTAGCACTAGAGAAATTGGGCACGCCAACGCCCTCAACAACCTTTGCGTCTACAACCTCGTAGACGGGAATCTCGGCCAATCTTGAGATTATATGGTACAAAGTTGGCAGCGCTTCCCAATGGAGAGGGTCTAGTGACACCGACGCTCTGTCGGCCTTATAAACTTTCTGCACCTTGCTCTCGACAGCTTTTGCCTCTTCGGCATGTGGCACAAATATCGCATACTCAACGTCCGCTTTGCCACGCTGCCCAACGGCAGGAACATACTTATATGAGAAGATGCCCTGGCCGTCCTCACCTCCGATGGTCCCCTTACCGTCTTCCAGGCTCACCTCCCTCAAGCCATCTAGGGCGAATTTGCCAAAGCTGGCACCCTGCCATCCTGCTTGGATCCAGTAACCAGAGTCACGCCGCCACAGGTCGATCGAGCAGTATAGTTTCGGTATGCCTAGTTCCTCCCGCCCACTGATGATCGGGTCCGTTAAATCCTCGAATAGAATTGGCAAAAAGGCGCCTTCGAGAACTTGACCGTCATTTTGGACGTACTCTACGCCGTGGATGTAGAGCCCGAAGTATCTATAGCCAGAACCACCAAGCCACTCCATCTTGTCAAGGGTTGTCTGGGAGAAGCTTGCATAAGCTACCGTCCCAGGACTCTTAAATCGGAACGAGGACGACGGAAAGAGGTTCTGGAGAAGGGTGCGAGACGTTTTGAACTTGATCGAAGCAATTGTGAATGTGGACTGCGCTGAGTTCCTGGCCTGACCCTCAAACGTCTGACGAGGGCCTGGAAAGGGTCCAAAAGAGATAGGCATTCTCCAATAGAGGTTTGGCTTGCGCGCCCAGTCCCACTTGCGCATAGTGTTCGTGGAATTGTCCCACTCATCGTGCCCGAAAGTGTAGTTTGTATATTCGGTTACTTTAGCTGACTTGTAAGCAATTAGAAAGTGACTGGGGAGAAACTTGTTCCTTACTCATCTTGAGTCCCTTATTTCTTAGATCTTCCCCTGCCAGTCGTGAATATTCCTGTACTCGGTTGGCGCGCTCCTTGCGGATCTTCTCGTACAGGCGCAGTCTTTCAGGCACCTCTCCCGCTGCAACACCCTGTTGCAAAACAATAGCCAAGGCGACCGCATCCTCGATCGCGCATCCTGCCGCCTGACTCTGATCTACAACTCTGGTAAGGACCTGCATTAATAGTTTTCAATTCCTCTACTACTTACCGGGGAAGAATGGATGGGCGGCATCGCCCAGGAGTGCCAATCGTTCGTGGACCCAAGTCGGGAGCACTTCCAGGTCCGAGAGCTCCCAAGCATTGAAGGTCTCTGCTTCAGCCTTGCCTATCAGCGACAGAAGTGAGGGGTCAAAATCCTTATACGTCTCAACCAATTTAGCCCTGTCTGCCTTGATGTCCCGCTCTGTTTGGATGTAAGCTTTCTCTTCCCCTTCTTTCACCATGCCCGTGAAATGCCACTCACGACTTGATTTATCATCTGTCTCGATTTCTTCCCTCGGAAAGATGCACATAAAACTGAGCTGCTTGTTCCTTTCACAGGGGTACATCATCATACGCCTGTCCAGGCCGTGCCAAATCATTACCTGACCGTCTTTCTCGGCGTATTCTCGCGTCAGTGTGTCATCCAAGGCCACTTGTCGAGGAACCTGGAAGCGGAACGCGCTCTTTCCCGATGCCTTCGTGCCAATGTCTCCTCCTGGGACTTTGGGGCGAGCTTTAGACTGGATGGATGGCTCCCGTTAGTGCATGGTGTTGCCATAATTGCGGGCAGTTAATCTTAGGTGTCGTGGGACGGGGATTTCTCCTCGCTGAAAAACCCATAACAGATAGAGATCGGGTCTAGTCTCGGGGAAAATAGAGCGATGGATACGAGATGAGACTCACGTGTATCCCGTCGGCCCCGATCAGAACCTCGCCTTGTACTCTTTCTCCGTTCTCCAACAGAGTAGTGCCAGAGGTAGCATCAATATCAGCAACACAACCACACCTTCTGGTAATGACGGGCACGCCCTCTCCCTCGAGAGAAGTGGCACGATGACGTAGTTCCTCATGCAAGCGTGCACGGTTTACTAGATGCCAGGGGTGCAGCCAGAGCTTATTAGCGTCGGTCAGGTCGGTGGCTCGCAGCAAACGGTTGTTTGCATCATACTCGTCAACCTGCATGGTGGTTGCCGTGCACTTGTCAGCGGTTTCCATTCTCATTTTCTCCCCGTTTGCACTCACACTTTCCACCGAGTTGGCGCCAAGCTGCTCGGCGAAGATTCCGATGCGCCTCAAAAGTCCATTCGAGTTGGGCGTTAATTGCACAACGGTGGCAGCGTCGTTCGTGGAATGGGACTGCTCCAATACGGTCACCGTGTGGCCTTGGTACCGCAGGTAAATGGCCGCGGTAAGTCCACCAATACCGGCGCCGATAATGACTATATTGAGTCCACATGAATATTCCTCGGTACCGTGATCTTTCGTTTTGTGGAGCAAACCGGTCGGGGCCGGAACCTTCGTATAAAATGACGCCATGATTAATGTCTTTTGAGGCTTCAGAAATAATATTCTGTTCTAGTATCTATCAATGACGAGAAAGGGCAAACGACGTCCTTATGACTTTTAGGCCTAGCAAAAAGCATGCGGCGCCACGGCGGGCTTTCCGATGTTCGGTAATTTCTGGGGCACCGAAACGAAAATCGGATAATTTCCAGGTGAGATGGGGTAAACAGATGTTCGTGTGCATGCCTCCACCTCACACCTCGCCGTTGCCGTTTCTGTAAGTAATAGTTCCTTGTCAGCAGGTTACATAAAATGTAATGAGGGAACACCTTGACCGTGAAAGATTAAATGCTCCAAGTTGCACAGTAGGTGTACTAATATCTTTAATATTTTACCACAGTGGCTTCGACGCACGTAGTAATGGGGTTCCAAGAGGCCCTGCGCCTTTCACAAGCGTTGTATGCCCTTCTGCTTTTCTACATCATCTCTGTCATCATCTATCGTATATCCTTCCATCAGATTGCCAAGTACCCCGGGCCATTGCTGGGTAAGTTCACCGACCTGCCGAAAACGATGGCCATTGTCAGGACGGTCCGCGTTACCTGGCAGACGAAAATGTTGAAGAAATACGGCGACCCGGTCCGCATATCAACCAAAGAGGTCATCTTCAGGAGTATGAAGTCCTGGTAGGACATCTACAGTCAGATTTCTAACCCCTGTACAAAAGAGCCTTCCACGACATGTTCGCTGCTACTGGGGCAACCAGTATTGTAAATGAGATTGACCGCGGGTGACACTCTCGCCCCCGGCGCTTGGTCTCACATAGCTTCTCCGAGAGAGCGCTTGTCTAGGAAGAAGCCATTATTCGTTAGAAGGTGGACGTGCACATCAGTACAGTCATCGCTCCGGCGGCCAGAAGAGGCAAATCGGTCGATATATATAGCAAAACGATGGAGCACTACCTCGATATTGTAAGCCATCTCAGCTTTGGAAAATCGTTTGATTCTATTTCGGGTTGTGGAGAGATGAGTCATGACGGCCTTGATCGATTGTGTCTCCCGTGCGTAGCTCGTTGGTGTTATGTTGGTTTGTTTCTCGGAAAGTAGCTGGTTCAAATCTGTATATGTAGTATGACTGTTGTTCCCATCTAATCCTTCTTTCCACTACTGAGATATTTCCCTATTAAATATATCCAAGACGGCTATCGGAGTCTGAATAAGGTCATCGCACCAGAGCTTCAGTGAAAAGGTAAAGGCGCACCCTGAGTTTGCTAAGGGGGCGTCTTTGAGGAACCTGGCCGATGCCGAGGCCGTCGAATCCGAAAGTAAGCTGCAATTTGAAGAGCTGGTCGAGAATACCATTGTATTCCTGGTTGTCAACAGCGATGTAACTGCCGTGAAATGCTCCACATCATCTAGGAGTGTGGCAGAAGACCGACCGTGAGGGTGAAGTTGGTGGAGGAGATCCGCGCTGCATTTCGTGATCCTCAAGAAATGCCAACTTATGAATGCGCCTCGAAGCTTGTCAGAACTACTTTTTCAGAAGCCTCCGCCTATCAAAATGGATCACTCTCGTCGCAGGCAGCTAATTGATTGCCTCTGTACGAACCAGCCCTACCTGGACGCGGTCATCCAGGAAACACTTCGGATTTGGGGACCTCTCAGTGCTGCATTCCCTAGGGTGTCGCCTGCCCGGCTTACCAGTGTGCATTACATCCCCAAGGGACCGATTGTGTCAACGTCATCGACGTCATCTCGTGCCACCTCCCGAGACTCGGAGGTATTTCCTGATCTCGAAGTATACAACGCAGGGAAAGAACTGAAGGGGATGTGGCGGCCTTTTAGCTATGGACCCCTTAATTGCATCGGCAGACATCCCGCTCAGATCGGGGCGAGGCTCTATCAACTTTACGATATGGAGAATGACTGCTGCATGATGGAAGATATGATCAGATCCAAGGATGGAAGAGTCACTTCGCCCTGGGGGGCCACCGTCCTTGTCAAGCCTACTCTGGTTCAAGCGGATTGGAAGAGGATTTGGATGTCTTAGGTATTGTGGATTGGGAGTGGATTAGAAGGGGCTGAGAAAGAGATACCAGTTTGGTGCTGTCCGAACAAGATGTGTGATAATATCTATCGAGGATACGCTTCTCTATTGTTGCTACCATCTTCAAATGTTATCACAGTGCGAGCGCCGCTGCATCGTCTTCAGTGTCTAGGTACCTCTACGCCAACGACGAAATTCACATGGCAAAATAAGGATCAGGTGTAGCAGATTTTAATTCCATGGGAACATGTTCCAGACGAACGCATGGCATAGGGCCGAGAATTAAAGGCCGGGCGATGTTTACTCATTTGTCCAGTCCAGAAGGGAGAATGATGTGGAGAGTTATTAGAGCCACGCAAATGTTCATAATGGCAAAGGAGTTTATCGACCTTCGACACCTAGACATGGAAAATTAAGGGGCGAATTCATCTCGCGATTGGCAACAACTGGCGATCGATTGATTTCGGGGGATGATGTCCAGCACGCCTGGCTACCGACGCGAATCTGTGCTGTTGAAAGTAGGACCTGAAAGTCATGTAGAACTGTGACATTCGCATTTTAGAACCTTAGGGAAGGTGGGGGATCCTGGACATGCATTTGATGGTAAGACGTTGCCCGGCCACAGTCGGCTAGTCCTTGCCGTCTGGTCATGTTCCTTGGCACGCCCAAGCCACCATTGATCCTGAGAGGCCTAGCCCAGAGCGAGACCAAACTTCCGAGGTGGAGTTACCCATCAAGGAAGATTTGAGTTGCGGACGAAGGCAAGAAGGAAAATAACCGGGTCCACATATGGCCAAGTGTAGTGACAGTGGTACTTTAAAACAATTTTCTGCGCCTGATTTGAACTGCGGTTGAAGATTTTGACCTCGACGTAAGGAGTTGCACACACCTCTATTTCTATTCAGGCTACGAACAATACTCAGTCGCAAAAAGCCATCCTGACTCACAATTCCAATGACTGTAAAAGGGTCACAGACGAGCGCAAGTATACACCGAACCCACATGACCCGCACCCTTCATGGACTAATTTTACTCCTTCGAAACTAGTCTTCTCAGAGCGCCAGCGGCCTCCATGTGGTGATTGTCGGTGCAGGTATCGGTGGGCTGGCTTGTGCGATTGCATGCCGTCGAGCAAACCCTCCCCTCCAAGTTACCGTTCTCGAGCGGGCACCGGAAATCCTCGCTCTTGGTGCAGGGATCCATATCCCCCCAAATGCCTGCCGGGTGCTGACCCGTTTTGGGCTGCTCGAGAAACTTAAAGAAGCTGGCGGGTACCAGGTGCAGGATTTCACGCTGAGACGATATGAGAATGGCCAAATTCTTGCCGAAAAGCCCCTCAAGGATAGAACAAAGACAGAGTACGGGGCAGAGTGGATGTAAGCGCAGATGGAAGAAAGCCTAAAACTTAATCTATCGCCGACTGGGACAGATGAAAGCGCTAACGAAGTTGTCCTGGATCGATCTGGGCATAACAGAGCCATACATAGGGGTGACTATCAGAAAGTACTGCTTGACGAGGCTCTAGCTGCTGGAGCACATGCGGTGACAAGCGCAGAGGTTACTGGCGTCTATTCAGCCGCGGATGGTCCCCAGACCGTGCTGTTGAGGGATGGGCGACGCATCAGCGCGGACGTGGTGATCGGCGCAGATGGTATGGCGAACTTGTTCATCCAGATACCGAGCACAATCCGGGAACCAACGCTAAGAAGAAGGGAACAAACCTCTTGAGTAGGGCTCTGGTCTCTAGTTCGTGAAATTGTCTTGGAATGCCCCTTTCCACCGACAGAAACGGGCGATTTAGCATACCGAGGCACCTTCACTCGCGGTCAGCTGAAAAGCCTAAAGAATGAACGAATGGACAAGCTGCTTGAGCAGTCAAACGTACAGGTATGGCTAGGGCCTGGAAGACATGCTGTTTTCTATCCTCTGAGGAATCACACGGAGTACAATCTCGTCTTGCTGTAAGCTCTCTTTTTTTTTTAGTGGTCCTTTCTCGATTTCAATGGCCTAGAAGCCCTACTACTCAGTTCTATAATCACTGAACCATTCATGGCACAGAGTCGCAGATGACCTTCCCAACGGTGTTCGTACCTCACCGGGAACCGTGGAGGAAATGGCAGCCAATTTTGAAGGATGGGATCCAATGTTTGAGCCTCCTCTGAAATCCCCCTTCCCGACACTTACTCACAAATTCACTCTAGTTTGAACGACATTATCTCGTGCCTGAAGACTGCTCTGAAATGGAAACTCCTTCACTTTAAAGAGCTCAACCAGTGGACAAAGGTATGTGCCGCTGCAGGCCAGCAGCCGGATCCATGGTGCTGACGGGGTTGCATCACAAACAGGGAGTGATCGCCCTACTAGGAGACGCATCGCATCCGACGCTGCCATATCAGGGACAGGGGGCTGCCATGGCTGTCGAAGATGGTGCCATCCTGGGCCTGCTTCTGGACAAGTTCCAGAGCACAGGGATCCCCGCGAATCAGACTGAAAAGAACGAGCGACTAGCAAGTCTGTTGCGTTTGTACGAAGACCTACGCAAGAATCGGACGGAGGTCAACGTCGCTGGTGCCGTGCACACTCGGCATTTCTACCACTTGGCCGACGGCCCTCAGCAAGCGGATCGCGACAGAGAGTTGGCTGGGCTGGCTAGGGAGAAGTGGCAGGGCGGTTGCTCGTTCAACTGGGGTGATGCGCAGTATCAGAGGAGCCTCCTAGGGTTTGATGCTCTTGCTGATGCAGGAGAGAAGTTTGGTGAATGGTCGTCGAGCCTCCAGAAGCCAATCTCCAGCAATGGCCATTTGTAAATAACTACAAAGGTATTTCGACATAAACAGTGGGAAGTCTCTAGCGTTTTTAAGATTCGATAAATTTAAACAGGACCACAAGGTAATTATCGGTGAAGACGTCCATGTTAACGGTCGGCTCTTTCCCAGACTGGGTCATTGAGATGATTGCTGCCCCAATATCAACTAGAAAATGCATTAACTGGAATATACAAATGCCACCGAGAAGCACCGAGGCTTGTGAGACTAGTAGTGAAATCCTGTCTTCTTCCCTAGGCGATCGTTGACCGCGACCAGTTCGATTCCTCATGCTGACCTTTCTACGGCGTACCTGGAAATACTGGACGCGTTTTATTGTGGCTCACCCTTCAGAGACCTGGAGGCCAATTCTCAGGAAATGCGTGGGGGTTAAACGTTTTGTTTACGAAAATTACGGAGTGTGAGCGCTATGGAACCGGAGGTAGAAGGGGTAAGAAAAACCACCAAAATGCGTCAGGCAGCCTAACTGGACTTGCGGTGACTTCTAGACTCTCAGGCCTCGTTAGAACACCTATTATCAACAGCATACTTTGGTCTTGGTCTTGCTTCAAGGAGATTGGCGAGTATACTCCGAAGATGGTTAAACGATGTGAATCTACCCTCTCTCACCTCCGCTTCTTCCCTGGGACTGGGACCGTTCGGTCGTTCGGCTCTCGGCCCTTTGGCAGGTTGTGGGGTCCGCCAAGAGTCGCCCAGTGCAAATAACCGATTGTAACTCTGGCGGATTCTACTGGATGGAAGCGCTTCCAGAAACGGATACATCGCCCGACCCAGCGTCCTGGGTTTGACCATTAATCTCCCCCATGGGGTAACCTGGTGCTCCACAATTGGACCGCAGTATGAGGCTATGCATCTTTTCCACTTTTCCTAGAGAAATACCCGATTTTGGGTGGGGAAGTAAGTCCATAATACCCGAGTTGGGGTAGCCTAACAAAGTGTGGATGACCTCGGCGTGAGTGTGAGCTACGCTTCGGGACCAGAGGGGGAACCCTTGGTGTATGGCGATGTGAGGCAAAAAAAAAAAAAGAAAGAAAATAAAATAAAAGTAGAAAGATCGCCAGAGGTCCTTAAAACACCGTGCCATGAAGGGTTTATCTTCAGATTGGCATTAATCCATACAATCTCTCCTCAACCCTCTACATCTTATTCGGCAAGACTCCTACCCATTAGACAGCTACGCCACATGGATTCCGCGACAATGAAAGGCCCGAGCGAAGCGTCCAATGGCGCATCGCCTTCTGTCCTGCAAACAGACTACCTCATCGTCGGTACGGGTCCTGCGGGTGCATCTTTGGCTGCATTTATGGCATCATACGGTAAGAGGAAAACAAAGAAAACCAAAGAGGGGGCTTCAGGGGGCCCAATGAAACGAGCATGCGGTCGACACTTGCCTTGTAGTGGCACGTTGCGCTTGCTATTGCGTGCTTCTACTTTGAATCTAATACGTATTGTTCTCTCTCTTAGGGATGAAGGGTCTCATTGTGAGCCAGGACTCGAGCAATGCTGACACGCCGAGGGCCCACATCACGAATATGGCAGCAATCGGTATGGAGGAAAACCCCAACTCGCCCGATGTATAAAGGGTAGCACGAGGTGGGAGGAGAGAGGGCAAAAGAAGGAAAATGAAAGCTAACCAAAAAGACAGACTGCCTCCGGGATATTGGGCTTGATGTTGAGTGCTACAAGGCCGGAACGAAGAATGATACCATGGTCCACACCCGCTGGTCCAACACTATGGCCGGACAGGAATATGGCCGTATTTACTCTTGGGGAAATGACCCAAAACGAAAGGTAAGACTCCCGATCAAAAATCGGCGAATCCATCGATAACAATAAGCTGACCTTTTCTTCTTTTTTCCCATTGCTAAAAAAAACAGGGGGACTATGAGCTCGCCAGTCCTTCCGAGATGTTGGACCTTCCTCAGACGTTGATGGAGCCCTTGTTGATGCGATATGCGACTCTGAACGGCTTCAAATGTAGATGGGACACCGAGTTCGTATCATTCGAGCAGGACGAGAAGGGTGTGACCACGACCCTGCTAGATAGGATCTCCCAAACGACGTTCCAGGTTCGTTCCAAGTATCTTTTCGGCGCAGACGGCGCCCGTAGCAAGATCGTACGGCAAGCGCAGATCCCCTTGATACGACGCCCCGGCCAAGGATTCGCCGTCAACGTTCTGATGCACGCGGACATGTTGCACCTCATGGAGCACCGGAAAGGCAACCTGCACTGGATCCTGCAGCCAAACCTCGAGACTCCGGAGTGGGGATGGATCGGGTGCATGAGGATGGTCAAGCCATGGTACGAATGGTTGTGCATCATTTTCACGACCCCTGATGCGCCGAGGGAAGTGAGATCTGAAGAAGAATACGTCAAACGTATTCGCGAAATGATCGGGGACGACTCGGTCGAGGTCAAAGTCTTGGGCGTATCCACCTGGGCCATCAACGAAACTGCTGCTGAGTACTACACGAAGGGAAATGTGTCAGTATACTCCAGTCCCCGCTGCCTTTATTATTTTGTCGCGTTCTTTACCGCGAGGATGTTCGCTCAGATGGCTAACGAAACTAAACAGTTTTTGTCTCGGAGATGCGGTCCACCGGCATCCGCCTAACCACGGGTTGGGGTCGAACACATGCATTCAAGACGCACATAATCTTGCGTGGAAGATCAACTTCGTGGAGAAAGGTAAGTGTGAGACTTGAAAGAGACAGAGAGAAAAGTCCACCCCATATCTGTTGACTTTGAGCGTTTCATTGACTAAATGTGTTCTTTTCTTTGGTAGGCCTCGCCGGGAGAGAACTACTTGATACGTATAGCGCGGAGCGTCAGCCGGTTGGGCTTGATGTTGTCACCCAGTAAGTTGACTATGCATTTTGGGGAAAATATATTGACATACGTATGCATGTACACGCGTACTAACCCTGTAACTAGGGCAAATGCGTCTTTGAGAAACCACAAGAATATCTGGGAAGTGCTCGGTAATCTAGAACCCACAGTGGAAGGGCGTATGAAAGCCCACGCTGAGATCTACGCCGACTCCCCAGAAGGACACGCCCGCCGCGAAAGGCTTTCCAAAGCCCTTAGAGCAATTGACAGAGAGGAGCATGGCCTGGGCATCGAGATGAACCAACGCTATGTCTCATCGGCGGTTTACCAGGCCGACCAAGGCCCGATGCCCGCCTTCTCCAGAGATCCATTGGAGCACTACCACGCCACTACGTATCCCGGAGCTCGTCTGCCGCACGCATGGCTGTGCAATCATATCCCGTCAAAGTACATCTCTACACTTGACCTGGCCGGAAAGGGACACTTCACGCTTTTCACCGGCATTGGCGGTCAGCACTGGAAAGCCACAGCCGAACAGCTTTCTGCGGAGCTCGGGGTGCCAATCACGGTCTACTCCATTGGGTACGGACAGGATTACAAAGATGTGTATCTTGATTGGGAGGGTATCAGAGGTGTTAGAGACTCTGGATGCGTGCTCGTGCGCCCCGACTACTTTGTCGCGTGGAGATGCCCGAGCTGGGGAGAGGACGCACCTTCTAAACTGAAGCATGTATTGAAATCTGTGTTATCACTTCACTGATTAGCTAGGAAGACTCCTTGTCCGAGATAAAGTATCTCTAATTTTGGATACTCTCGCCGAGTGAAGGAAACTGTCGTTGAATATACTCTTTACTACTTTTCCACCCCCTCTACTTTTGCGTAATATATGAAAGCCGTTAGGACGTGATCGTCTTGCCTAGGTCAATTCTATTACTTCTGGTTTTCAAAAGTGGGGTGGGGGAATGGTGCCTTTCTCTGTCGGGTTCACTTAATCTTCTTTATCACTACACTAAGTAGGTCACTGTTGTGTTTCCCGTCAAGGTGCCGGTGTTTATAGAATCGGCGCTTGCATGCAGTAGGTACAACGGACTGGAGAATTCTATAGGTGCTAGAAAGTGGCATAGCTGCTCCGAGAAACAAAGCATTGAAGCATAAATACAAATTCACCCTGCCTTGAAGACCCAGTATGGTCAACTTGTAGCGCTCCTGTGTCGTGCCGCCTTTCGACATCCAATGGTGGCAACTCTGGTTCAAGTACTGCCTACATGTAGTATTATTTCAAACTAACTACTCACAACACTGAAGGGCCAATTACTCGGGAAGAAATGACAAGAAATGACGGTCTGAGATCGTCCATCCGTTGGCCACACGCTTTAAAATCTTCTTGTCGCGACTATTTGAAATAATGGGGGCCGAACTATTTTGCCAAGCATTTGTTGAATTTCACTCACCTCCACCTCGGGAATTTTTCAACCCATCCTGCTCATGATACCCCGCTCCTCAATGCTCCTACTAATATTTGTCCAAATGGTAATAACGCTTGGCGTGGTCAGGATAACCCTCACCAACCACATCCACTACAGGTACCGTCTAAGCTAGCTAGGGTGCTGCTAGTACAAGCTAGCCTGGCATGATACTCCTCCACCCCGTGAATTTTGTAAGGGCAATAAAGCATCAATGATCTTCAGATGGCTGGCTGTACATATTAGTTTGCCAGTTTGCCCTAGAACCACCCGAATGCCAGGCCAGGCAGCAAGCTATACCTTGAACTCACAAAAGCGGTCCACCTCCTCCAGTTCATGGCTCGATGAGAGGTGTAATTACGCCGTTCCGGCGCGTGATCGCTCGGCAGCACTCTCTAGTTCAGTACCTGCATTGTAATACTCGCTGCTATTTGACTGGTAGAAGGCAAGATATTTCACCACAAAGTAACAAGGCTCCCAAGAGAAATGAGGGTAGCTAGGCATCATGACTTTTAACGGAGTATCGATTACCTAGCTGTGCCTTTTCTTGCGATCTCCTTTGACATCAATGCTGGTACAGAGGAAGAATTAGATTCGTTTCTGCTGGTGACAACAGAGATTTTCTCCACTGCACACCGGCATAGCACACAGTGGCCAGCAGCAACCACTCAGTATTGACACCCGTGATTGGGTGTATCAGTCAATGCCTCCTTCATCCTCCTCCAAAGCCTTGTCTCCAACAACCACTTTCTCCGCCGACTGCAGCACGTAGAACATCCTAGCCCAGCTGTCCTTGCTCGTGTTGCGCCACGCGTGGTTCGTCCCACGCTGCACGGCGACATCCCCTCTCTTCAGGAGCTTGGTCTCGCCCGAGTCCAGAACCAGCTCGACTTCGCCCTCTATGACGATGCCGAAATCGCAGGAAGGGGTTCGATGCATCGGCGATGTGTAGCCGGGAGGAAAGTCCACCGTCCGGCACGCGGTTCCCCCGGAGATGGTGATGGCCGGCGCATTAGCCAAGTAGCTCTGGTACGCTTTTATGTCTTGGTCGTTGGCCATGGAGATGGGGAAGCCTAGCGTCGTGTACATGAGGCTAAACTCCATGTCGCCGCCCAAGACACGTCGGACTGGCGCCGGCTCCGGAACATCCTGACTGAATCGTGCCTTTCCTTCGGCGTCATGCGTAGTAATGTATCTTGAGTGGGCGCGGAGATTGCTCTGGCTGCAAGTCGGCGACATAATGGAGAGCTTTTTGCTAGAGATCCCGTCAAGCTTCGAAGATAGGGGGCGGGCTGGAATGTTGGGCAGAAAGGTACTGAGACGTGGTCGGCCTGCTGTGATGATACTGGCTGTGGTCGAACTGAGTGAAGGATGAACGATAGAATGAGCTGCAGACATGCGGTCTTCTAAAGAATCATTGGTAGGGACAGGAGCTGACACTTATAAAAGACCTACATCGACATTAGATCGACACAGGGAATAAAAAGTAACAAGGGAGAACACATGAATTATATTTAAATAACTTCATCTACATGGACGGGATGAGTGGCAATTGAATCCAATTTTCATGCTCGGGACCGAAGTGAATGCTGTTGATCCCCTCCAGCAAGTCAACGGGACGGTCCACTTCGGAATTATGCTCAAACAGCCCCGCCCCCTGAGTATCTCCCGACGAGATTTCCAAGACTAGCCGATGGCCCTCACTAACAACGACGTTAGTGGGCCACACTTCGACATCCACCGGATAGATTACCCCGCTTTCCACTGGAGCAACGTCGGTGGAGCGATATTCCCGGTGGGGTTTCCAAGGGCGGTGCCGAGGATGGCTTTCGACCACCTTCCTGAGGCTGACGCGCAGCCAGCCTTTCGTCACAGGGACAGGATCGCCAACGGTACCCGTGTAATAGATTTCCGCTCCCTGCGCGTCGAGGTGCCTGAGCGTGACGAAAAGATCGATTTCCGAAGGGCTCGTCTCTTTGCCTGGAAGACTCGAAGCCGACACGTTCAGGTGGACCAGGATATGGCCTGTGAACTCTGTCTCGCGCTCAAAGGCCGCCGTAGTAAACTGGACTGCCTGAGGGGCTTTCAGACTTCCAGGTGCTTGGAACGACACCAATGAATTTTCTGCTGGCCCTGCTGAAGGTCTTATGTTCGCACTCAGCTGCATGTCCGCAGTGAGGAAGTACTTGGTATACTCGGTGCGAGGGATTGGCCATTCTTCCTCGTAGCGATGAGTATATTGCTTTTCAGCTTCCGCATCATTATATCCAACATTGCCTTTCCGCAAGACCAGGCCGACTTTGGGGGCTTTGCCGGTCGACCAGCCTTCTGTGTCGTGTCCCTTGAGGAAAGCGTCCAGAAAGCTCATTTGCATTTCAACATTCTCCTTGGAGTAGAAGGGCAAGTCGTGGCGCCCAGTGATGAGTCTGAGATACTTGTACCTGGAGCCAGCGTGTAGATAACCTTCGACGTTTCCCCTTAGATGCAATAGGATTCCCCCCCAATTTCCAACTGAAAGGACTGGCACTTTAATATCAGCCATGTCGTAATCCTTCGAAGCATAGTACTCCTCATCGAGGAAGCGGTGAGCTGCATTATCCTCATTTTGATCCCGGCGGTTGCCCAGGAGCTCCTCTTCAGACAAATCTCCCTCAATTGTATCGTAGCCCCATTTGCAGGCAGCTCTACCAGGCCGTCCGTACTGGTTGGTAACAACCTAGAAGCTAAAATTAGGACAAAAGTGAAAGAGGTTTATCTTCGACGCATGTGTATCACTGACCTGTCTATTCCACCAAAAGCTGATAAAGGTGTTGGAAAGGATACCGCCATGTCGACAGCGGTCGCGATAGTAGTCCGACATCCCTTCCCACGGCACAATACAGGCGAGGCCCTTCGGCTGGCGGGCTGCCACTCTCCACTGACTTCCTGCATAGTAACTGATGCCAAGCAGGCCAACTTTTCCAGATGACCACGGCTGTGACGCTGCCCATTCGATAACGTCGAAGAATGCCTCGCTCGTACCGCGAGACATTGTATCAAGCAACCCCGGAGATTGGCCAGTACCACGTTCGTCTGCCCTGACCACCGCGTAGCCGTTCCTGGTCCAGAATCCGGGGTCCGGGGTCTCCCATGAAGAGTGAGCCGAGTGATGCTCCTCAGGCACCTCAGCAAATGAAGTCGCGTGAAACCTAGGGACATGAACGGAAAAGAGAAAATGAGCAGGGGGTTTCTACGGAAGAATAAGAAAGTGGAGGCGAGGCCGCACGAAGATATTGCGGCCGGCACTTACACGCTGTAATGAACATCTTTGCCATAGGGCCCGTAGGTCACCAAAACGGGATATTTTTCAGATTGGTTTTTGGGGCGGTAGACGTTGCACCTCACGAGCCCCTTGCCGTCCTTCAATACAACGGAGACATTCTCCTCGAAAACATAGTCGAAAGACTTTTCGTCTACTCTGCGGATATCCCGATACACTTTCGACATCTTCATAGGAACGGGGGGGAAAATCGAAGTTGAGCCTGTTGTCTTCCGAGTCGATTGATGGGGGAACCCTGGCTACTTGACTTTGGGCCTGGATAATGGACAGGTGTGCTTAAATAGGCAAGGAGGGGAGTACGGTCCGACATCGTCTCAACTTGGAAACGGACCAAAATACGCATTAGCTTTGCCAACAAGTGGTATCACCCAATTCCCATGCTAGGTTGCAAGGTTTGGGCGAGTGTCCGAGCGGCGGTGATTACTCTTACTCCATTGCCTCCGCCCGGTAATTTCGCATTTAATTACAGACGCTGATCAATGTCTTCTTGCCTCCGTCTAATGAGGCCGGTGGGGTATAATATCACCGGTCTCGACATGTTATCAAAAACGATCACTTACGACGGGAACATCGTTGAAACTTGAAACTATATTTTTTATATATTTAGATGATAACTAGAAAGAAAAGATACACCTTCTAATATTTCTTTCAGAGATTGATGGCCTGCCTCTAGAGTATCCGTGCTATAAAATATCATCTACGAAGTAAGTTCAGGCACATCCATCGTGCCTGTGCTGGCTGGCCCTGTCCTTGATCGGTCAAACCTGTGTATATTCCCTTGAGCCAAATTCCAGACGGAATAAAACAAAGATCCGTTTATAATAATAATATTAATCTCAACTTTCGATGGAGTGAAGCTCACAGAGGATATTTCCCAAGAGTTTAGATACAGGGACTTTTAGTCTAAATAACAGCTGCGAACCAGCCTCTAATGCGGAAGGAGCATGGACTGAGCTAAGCGATCGCCGACCATCACCCGATGTCACCTCTTCGCACCATATGATTAATGTCGCGAAATATATACATAACGGCAAATGTGGAGCTTCAGCATACCGCGGTCCGCTCTTTTCAGACGATAGACCGCGACGAGATGGCGCCGCCGCTTCTTGCGCCATGCGAATGCCAATGATGGCTTTTGCGTGCCAGTGAGCTATGGTGAAGTGGCGACTGTTCCTCCACGCCCGGACAGAGTCCAGGATATCGTCACCATCTTTTCGAGATACTATAGCTTGCAAAGCTGCTGGGGTAAGACGCTGTAGATGACTTAGATTGGAATGAAGGGACACCTTCGTGAGGTGGTATAGCAGCATTTGCGATACCTCGAGGGAACTTTGAGGAGTTTCAGTTCTGGTAGTCTTTGTTCGGATCCATCGGTCGAGGGCAAGCTCGACGAATTCTAGTCTCCACAGAGGAGTATATGTGGAGTTCTCGGTGTTCTGCGGACTTGTCATCCAGCTGTAACATATAACCATTACGAGATGATCCATGTCTGTAGCAGTTGGCGGATGATAATCAAAAGGACTGCTGCGGCTCGAAGTAGAGATCAACCCACCGGAAGGGAGGCTCTGAAACCCGGCCATCTTGCTAAGGGAGTGCGGATCGAGCGAGGTTTCCCCCATGAAGGATGGAGGCCGTCGCAGCAGTAGCACCCTGTAGCTGTCGAGCACGCGCATCGCCTCCGAAAGAAGTTGGGCTTGCCGACGCTTATCCAAGGGAGCATCGCGCGGCAAAGCACTTAGGCAGGAGCTAGCCGCGTGCAGTTTGCTTCCGTGGAACACTTCATTGAACTCGTAGGCTCTTTTGTCGCCGCTGCACAGCCCGTATATCTCGAGCAGAATAAACGTTTTCGCAAAGCTCAAGGCTAGGTCAAACGACATGGAATCCTCCTGCAAATAATGCTCTAGGAGGAGCCGCCTGGAGTCGTTGAATAGCATTTTGGCGACTTTTATGCCCGCCAGAGCCGTGCAATAAAGTCCACCCACGGCGGCCATGGCGAGACAAAGCTCTACACGAGTGTCGCGGTTCGCTTCGAAATCGGAAAATAGAGCGAATGTGCTTGAGATGTGCGCTCTGGAGAGGTTAAGGAGGATGTTGACTACATCTTCGTCGTACACGTAGAGCTGTGGCGGAGCCGAATACCATGACCGTTTCTGCTCTTCTCGAGATTGGGGAGATTGTGTTTGCGATCGTCGTTGAATGTGCTCCGCCATCATTTCCACAGCGCTGTCCATAGAAGGATCCGAGTCAATATGGAATGCTGAGGAGTCTGCCGGCCACGTGTCATCCGTTGCGGAGAATTCATTAAGGTCGTCCAACCAGTTCCCGAGATCCTATCCCCCAAAATGTCAGAAGTGGCGGCGGCGGTGATGGGGGCAAATGCAATCAGTAACTCACGAGTTGGGGAAGCAAATCATCCATCCAACTCACATCCCCGCAGATTGGATCCTCCGATATATTGGCTGCACCGGGAAATGGGCCGTGAATCGAGAAGTCACTCGCTGACTCAGACGTCATCCATCCGTCCATGACTGGAGGGGGAGTGAGCCCCGTAGCTGCTGGATATTGTGAGGCGGCGCCGTCTCTTATGGCCTGCATGTCGATTCCGGCGACACTGGCCATTAGACTAGGCCCATCCAAGGGTGGCTCAAGACCGCTGCTGTTCGGTGTCCAGGGCTGCGGAACGGGAGGGATGCCTGAGTCAGTCACACTACTCTCATTCCCGCGGATGGGCTGGTCGCCCGGAGATACTGGAACTCTGTTGCGGGGCCTTCCGGGTGGCCGCGAAGTGCTCGAGACTGTGCAGGGCAACTGCTTGGACAGGCACGCTTCGCATGGTCGGACGTTACTGCACTTTAATTTTCGCTTCCGACACTGGTCACACGCCAACCTTGAACGTTCTCTCTCTCGCGGTCGAACTCTTTCATGGGGATGCTGCTGTGGAAAGGATTCAGACGATTCCGAAACCGAAACCGATCCGCTTGGCGCATGAAGCTTCTTCATGTGCTTCGCCCTGACATCTGCGCGATGGAATCCAGCCTTGCAGTGGGGGCAGTGAAACGGGCGCTCTCCGGTATCTGTTTCATGGGCCGTCAACATCAGTGAGCCATTCCAGGACAGACAGTTGGCCATACATTCGACTCACGGGTTCTGAGATGGCGAATGAGATGTTCATTTCGAGCAAAAGAGCGCCCGCAAACGTCGCATCGTGCCATGACCAGCAGAGGTCCAGGGGCTTCGCTTCAGATCAGCCCCGCAGGTGCATATGCGATTCTGCAGATCGTATCGTATGCCCGATCTGTCCCGTGTGGGACTCGGAAATTTTCCTAATAAAAAATGGGACCCCTAAAAATCTGGGGAAAACCTGAGGCTAATCTGGGGAAGACAATAATTGGGAAGTTGAAATACAAAAACTTCCGTCAAGTCCTGTATGGCGTGCCCGCCTTTTGACCCCCACCTCGGGTATTATGAGTCAGCAAGCTGGTTTTGAATGAAGCAAGTTGCATGTTCCCAACTTTCAAGTCATCATAAACTATTCCAAATCCAGCTGATGCTGCTTACTGCTGCTTACGGAGCCTTGAACTGAGAGATCAGTTCGAATTCCTGTCAGATGTGTTCAGGCAACAGCAACGACCGCCTGTGCATATCAGCCTCAACTCACAGACCTCCAAGCCGGCAATCCTCTCCAAGCATGGCGACCGCCTCACCGAGCTCTAGCTGGCCAGGAGAGCGCGAGCCTTCTCAACAAGATGTCGCCTCGGCTAGTGAGCGTCCTGAGCCGGCACTTCTTTCCGATTTTAAACGAGCTCTGATCTCTAGCAGCGACGCTGTGGGAACCGGAAAGCTATTTGACATGGACTTTAGAACTGGAGTAAATACTCGACGTCCAAAAATACCCCCCCCCCCCCCCCCCCCCTAGACATCCGATCTATTAAGATCTAATAAATAACTACAGGAGCCCGCTGCGAAAAAGTACACGTACCCTCTGGCTCTTTTATCTCGCTTCCCGACCTTGCCTGCTGATGACCGGTTGGCTCATTTATCCCAAATCTTCTCTCGCAGATGCTTGAATCACGTCTTCTTTGCCCATTTTCCTCTACCTGTCCTGACTCGCGAGCCTATTGTCCCTCCCTTGCGCTTAGGCATTGCTTGTCTGGCCTCGGCTTGCAGTCGCAGTGACCTTGAAGAAGCTCAGAACCTCTTTTCGGCGGGCTCAAGAATATGGCCCGTCATGGTGGAAGTGGATAATGGACTGGCTCGCTCTGTTGAAATGCTTTTAGCGGTGGGTCACTTCGTTCCGATTCCTCATCATGTTCATTGCTCATGTGTATTAATTCTTTTTTTTTTTTTTCCAAAGGCTGTTCTTCTCATTCCCTATGGTGTGCTGGCCGGCACTGAATGTCTTCAGAGAAGAGCCACGCTTATTCTCTCTTCCTCATTAACGGTAAATAACCAATTTCGAGGCATATTCTAGCTGGATGAGACAACTCACGGTTTTGGTTTTTAGGTGGCCCGCCGCATGTGGCTGCATCAACCGTGCCAGCTAGAGCCTAACCTTCGTCAGTGGGTGTCCTCGTATAGGTACGTTGCCCGGACTGCTGTATTGGTTGTTTCCGTGGGATGTAACACTAACAGTTACTTCTCGACACACAAGCTCGATGCTTTGGTCGCTTTGGCTATGGGATGTTCTTCACGCTCTTCATTCAAACCATTCGCTTAGTTTTTCGTCCGATGAAGTCTTAACGACAATGCCTTCATCAACGCTTTCGTTTCCGGATGTTTATCGACATCTACTCCGGGAATCCAGTACGGACAGTCCATCTCTCCTTTCCGCTACAGTCAGCGGTTCCAGGGAGTCAGCAGTAATCTTACTTCTTGCCATCCTATCTGACGCCATAACGATACGCCGATCCCTCGGCTGCGCAGCGAACATTGTGAGCCCGACTCATTCGACCGCATATAACCACGACCCATTTGTTCCTTTTTCTGCTCACGATGAGCTCCAGTGCATGCAAAACCGGCTGTCGAAGGCGCTGGAACGGTGGCAAGACAATTTCGGGGCTACCGTGGGTTCCGAAGTGCTCGCGCTCTTCCATTATTGTGAGCTATATCTTTCTTGCCCAGCACTTTCGAGTCTATCACAGCTAGCTCAATATGAATTTTCGAATTCGAGTCCAAGTCAGACTCATATCGCAGGTGCACTCGCACAAAACGAGATCAGTATATCAGATCGAGCTCTTGATCGCTCCTGGGCCTTGCTTGATATCGCGGCGAAATGTCCGAAATCCGACCAAGCCCTGTGCGCGGCCTGGATGCCGATCGTTATTTTCCACGCCGCTCTGGTAGTCTGGGCGAAGATCACCCTTAGTCCAAGAGGCCACGACAGGGACAGGGATAGGCACGGGAGTATAAGGGTGTTGCTCGCGTTCAAGCTGGAGCTCGTGGCCATGCCTTGGCCGTGTTGTAGGAAGATGGCAACGGCTTTGCAAAGGCTTATGTCCAGTTAGCGAATGGAAAGTATGATGTATATAGAAGCTTGGGGAATTTGCGAGATCAAAAAAAAAAAAAAAAAAAAAAAAAGGAAGATTTGTCAATCTCTTGGCTAGGTGTCCACTAAACGACCTGCGATCTCACGCCATAAATTTTCATCGTATGTCTGTCTTGTCTTGTAAATTCAATCATTATGCACTTCAAATCTTCAATGTTATGTCTCATTTCCATTCCAAGATTCTCGCGGCTAATGTCTAGATATTCTTTCACCTCTCGCCAGATCGGAAACGACACTTCCACCAAGGAAGATTGAAATGAAGTCACGTTCTACCTCCAGCCATCTTTACTCACGTAAATAAGGCCCCCCTACTGTCATTGCCGCTATTGGCCTGCGGTCCTTTCGATGAGGTCTTCCAATACGTAACCGTTCGTGTGTTAGTGTAATATTTGAGCCCGAGAGGTCCCAACTCCCCCCCAATCCCGCTCTGCTTGTGGGCGCCAAACAGCGCTACAGGATCTAGCTTCAGTCCACCGTTCACCCACACGCTTCCTGCCTCGATGCTCCCGGAAATCTTCCACGCACGTTTCTCGTCTCGGCAGTAGATCGTGGCCCCAAGGCCCGTGAGAGTATCGTTTACGCGCTTGACGACCTCCTCGTCCTCGCGCCACGTTAGTACGGGAACGATGGGCCCGAATGGCTCTTCCTGCACGATGCGCGACTTCTCCGGCGGGTTGGTCACGATGGCTGGGGATATGAAATATCCCGGTCGGTTCTCATGCGAGAATGTCTTGCCGCCGCCAAGGGCAAAGGCGTACCCCTGCTCTTCACAATCGTTGTAGATCGACTTGACCTTCTCGTACTGCATCCTGTGCTGAATGGGGCTGCAGAAACCCTCAGCCAGCCTGTAGCTCTTCACGATTGACACGAGATGAGCCAGGAACTCATCATATATGGACTGGTGGACGTAAATGCGTTTTGTGGCCATGCAGATCTGACCCGAATGAGCAAAAGTCGCCGTGGCTACCAGCTGCGCCGCCTCAAGAACATCGACATCCTCCGTCACTACTGCTGCATCGTTTCCGCCCCTAGTTTGAGAGATGCTATGTTAGCCTTTTGCAGAAATTTAGTCAATTTTATATTTCCCTAGCTTCGGGGATGGACCTACAATTCCAAGTTGACTCTTTTCAACGTCTCGGACGCCGCTGCCATGATCTTCTTTCCAGTAGCAATGGAGCCAGTGAATGAGATCTTGGCAATGCCGGGGTGGCTCGTTATCCAAGGGCCAAGATTGTCGTCTCCCCCAAGGACCTGTACTACGCCGGGCGGGAGGATCCCAGATGCCATTTCGCCTATCTTAAGAGCCGTGTAAGGCGTAAACGGGCTGTAAGGATCTACGTCAGTACAATCAAACATGAAATCACACAAATTCTTGAGTATAATTCTTGAGTATTTAGGTGACGCAACGTACGAGGGCTTGAGGATGATTGTGCATCTCGTTGCTAGCGCCGGGGCAATCTTGAGAATAGCTAGCTGGAAAGGATAGTTCCAAGGCGTAATGCCTGCCACCACTCCAACGGGGACGTGCTGGACGACGATCATTACATCCTCGGTATCCTTCAGCAGATGATCCGGAACCGACCACTCCGCTGCGGCAGGAGGTCAGGTTTCAAAGAAAGTCTAACATTAAATGTATGCGCAAGATGAAAAACAACAAAAACTCACCATGCCGTCTCATGGTGTTGATACCCATGATGATTTCCGACTCCGCGAAGGGCCTCTGTCACATACGCGGTCAGCGCAGGCGAAAAGAAAAAAGAGAAGAAAAAATTATGACGGGAATAGGGGCAGAGTGGGCTATACCGGTTTGCCACTCTCTTTGTGGAGCACGTCAGTGAGAGCGTCTTGGTGCTTCTCCAGGCAATCGGCGAGATCATTCATAAGTCTGGACCTATCCTGCTGCGGCAGGCTTGACCATTTTTTAAAAGCCCCATTGGCAGCAGCCACGGCATCATCAACGTCGTTCTCTCTGGCTACTGGAGCGTCCCAGAGCGGAATTCCAGTGCTTGGATCGATCCCATGATACGTCGCGTCCCCCAGCCGCCGTGCATTGCCGACAATCTGCGCACCTTATATTTTAGATCCAAAGTCTCTTGGTTAACATGATTTTTTCCGTGACTCACATTGTAAAATTTGTCGAAAGATATTATGCTAGCCGCCATGGGATGCGAGTATTTTCAATGGAGTGGTAGGTTCGTATATCAAAATTGAGGGGTTTGCGTGGGTGGGGAGTTTGTTTTCGTACGTGCTCGCAGCGACTTGGAAAGGGCAAGGCAAGCTCAAGATTCCTTTCTTACTGACTATTTAGAAGCGAGGAAAACAGGGTTCGTATACCGATCGATGCCGAACTTGAAAAATACACTGCGACAAAATGGCAGAACGAAATTGCCGGGGTGGAGGGCTGGGACTGGTACCGGTTCATTATGATACTGTGGGCCGTTTACAAGATGTCGGCCCCTTTGCTCTGCCGCAACAGAGGAGCCGTGTCGGCTAGACCATCACGGAAAGAAACACGACGAGAAACTCATAAAGCGATCTGTCACACCTCCCCATATATACTGCATGAGTTTAATTCGCTAGAGAACTTCAGATCTTATTCACGAGCTTTTTCATCAACACAAATATGATGTCTTCCGGATGTTAAATATGATGCTAGAACTCGGTAGAGTCGTGGCTGGAAGCGCAAAAGGCAAAGAGAGGTGCAGGAACGTAGAGGTTCCAGCACATATATTGCATTCATACATGCGAAAGCTCCGCATAATCACAAATTTATCGCCCACCTCCTCCGCATCTATCCGCATGTGTCTCCCGAGGGACAGGGGGCGAAAGGGGGAGGGGGGTCCCTCTCCTCTAGCGATGGGGATAATGCCGTCTGTAAATTTTGTTCCTCCACTCGGGCCTTCGTTGGGCCGTCCCGCAGGAACTCCCCCTCCGGCATTTTAGAGACGGAGCCTCCAACCAGGGGCATGCCGAACCCAATTCACTACCACCGATATAGGTAGCTGCCAACTTTGTGCTGAAGAATCACTGGAATCAAGAAGCCGCCCTGCTGGCTAACCCGGGATTCCTCTGGGGGCGCTTCAGGTCAGAGACCACGCAGAACAAAATTTACACAGCCACTGAGCATTCTTTTCTATTGAATTTTGACCTTCGAATTAAATCATGGACTCTCTTCCTGCAAGAAACATCCCAGCAAGGGCTCTCGTAGTTCAGGCCCGCAGCACTGTTTATATTGTAGGATGTCGTTCTGGACGAGGTTCGACTGAACGAGCTTCTCGTTGAGATCCAATACGCCGGCATATGTCACACGGTAAGGGTAAATCAGCTAAAGTGAAGACAAAACATTACTTAACTACAGGCTCACGCGGCTTGTTAAGATCTCGTTGTACAGGCGGGACATATGACACTAGGGTCATCCCCCGCCGTCCTAGGACACGAGGGTGCCGGAGTGGTCCGCAGGCTGGACGAAGGACTGGAAGGACTTGACATAGACGTTGGTGACTGCGCCGTTCTCAACTCCTACTCTTGCCTGAACTGCTCCGCTTGCAAAGAGGGCCGCAAGGGTACCTGCAGCAGCATTGCTACGGCCAACTTTGTCGGCACCCGAGGAAGCGAAGGAGACAACTCCGCTGTGCATCTACCCGACGGCAGTCGACTCTGCGGCACATTCTTCGGCCAATTCTCCTTTAGCAAGCTGGCCATTGTCGACGCTAGGTCGGTGATTAAGTACTCCGGCTTGGAGGAAGAATTGGCGTTCCGGGCTCTGCTGGGCTGTGGCTTCATGACCGGAGCCGCGACCGTGCTGAGTTCTCAAACCCAAACTTGCCACCAGTTTAGCTATTTTCCGTCTCGATCGATCATTTCCTGAACGGTTCACTATTTGGCCTAGTTCCCCTCCCGACTGCCTCCGGGTTGTCAGTCCTCATGGCAGCCAAGGCCGAGAGTGCCCGGGAGATCCTCACAATTCACATCTTGCTATTGTCGGAACTCCTCGTCCTTAGGAACAGCTAAGAATCGAAGCTCTGGACATGTAGACTAGTTGCAAGCCAGTAATGGGGATCACTGGAGGTTATTGTGACCCTCAGAAGGTAAGATCCTTTACTGCCGTAACATCGTTATTAGACATTCACTGATTTTTCCAAAGTTTGTATTCCTTATCTCATTGAATTCTTTCAATTCGGGTCCTTCCCAATTAATAGCTTGTGCAGGGCATACCCTATAAGCAAACTTGGAGAAGTAGTTGAGAGTATGAAATGAAATATAGCAAGTATTACAACTTAGGAGGCGCAACGTTACACATACCTCTATGTAGATTATCAAGCCATCACCTAGTTTAGACCAATATTGTCGCAATACAATGCTATCGCATTTGTCTAACAGATTGTCTAATTGCTTCTTCCTATATACAAACCTGATCCACGAGATAGTTTGTCTTCCTGACCTAACTCAGTGCCATGTAGTAGGGAGTGGAGGGCCCCAGATAGCAGCCGCGGTTCCAGTAGACCTTACCGTTGGCGTGTCTTCATTGACCAGATCGCCGTCGGCATAGTGCTCGATCACGAACCCCGTCGGATCATACCAATAGTCAAAGACCTGCGACCCCATGATGTGCCTACCCACGCCCCACATTGCCCTGTAGCCTTTTTCCTTCAGCCACTGGTGTCCCATCATCTGCGTGTCGATGTCTTCCACCTCGAACGATGAGTGGTGAACGGTTGTCCCCTTTCCAGAGCCTTGCTGCGCTGCCACCAACAGGCAGTGGTGGTCCGAGTACTCTGGGCCGAGGTCAAGGTGGAAAAAGGACATGAGCTCCGTCGAGGGCTCGTCGCGCTTGTGTACAATGTCGGTCTGTTTGAGGTTGAAATTACCAGCGTACCAGGCACACGTCTCAGTATAGTTGTCGGTCATGTAACCGAAGTGGCCGAGTTTGTGGATCTTGGCCGGGCCACTTCCCATGCGGTTGAAAATACCTTTCAAAAGAAGGGTCAATACCGGTTGGTATTAAGGACTGGATTTCCCAAAACATGAAAATTTGAGACCTAGGAAGTTCGTACATACCTTTTCGGGCCTTTGTGATAGCACCGTTCACATTCGGCCGACCATCGAAAACATTCGACAGCCCCTTATTTGGCACCGCCCTATCCGTCTGACCATACACGACTTGAACTTCGTAGCCATTCACGTCGGGTATGCTGACCATCTTTCCTCCGCCGGGCCGTTGCGTCACATCCTGGAGTTGCGCGCCTTCCAACTTGCATGCCCGCTCGAAATCCTCTTCCGTTCGTGCCGTGAACCCGGCGCCGCGGAACCTCTTGCCTTGTCCCTCTGGTGCCTGCCGAGCGACGTAGACGAAAGGGTCGGGTCCGTAACCTTGGAAGAAGAGCGTTGCGTCGTCGTCAGACTTTCCCGCGGGCTCGAAGCCGAAGTCCTTGGAGAACTCGAGAAATTTAGAGATATCTGGGTGCTCGTAAACCACATACGAGATGCGGCCGAGGTTGACTTTCCCTGAAACGTCCATTGCGTATTAATCGTCGGTCGAGGAGGCTGTGGAACGTTTTTCTTCCTTTACTTTTCCTTTTCATTTGGAATTGGGGGTTATTACTGGGTCAGCGGTCATGCAAGGTCATCAGAGTACCTAATTCCCATCCATACCTGTATGAGTATTATATACCATCCTAGGACTTTGCTGTCTTCCATCTTGGCGCCCCCACCACGGTAGTACTGTTTTGCTGCGTGTTAAAAATTACCGAACCGCCTCCACTCCATACCAGAGGTAAATCGATGTGCCCTTAGTTCGCCTTTGCCTAACTGTAGTCCCCATTCACTACGAACCGACGAGGAATTTCCCAGAGTAGGGTTGTTTCTCAATATCAGTCTCCTTGGTATCCTACTGTTTTGGCATAGTTCACTGTGCATGTCCTGGAAGGACAGATGTGCCCGTTTTGGCTGACTTCACGGAGGAGCCATCCATGGCTTGTTTTATTCAGATCAAAATATCAAATTGTGTATTATTAGAAGTTGCGTCCGTCAAATAACTCCTGGCACATTATCTTCATTTGCACAGCCCATCTCCACAACGATCCAGCTTTTCCAGTGGCAATGGTGCGGTGGTCCGGTAACAGGTAACCGGAACAGGAGCACAGCGCTTGAAAAAAAAAAAAAAAAAAAAG
>PGIR01000185.1:0-81691 GCA_002812735.1 Scedosporium dehoogii
TTATTTTTAAGGTGAGCCCTTTCCCCTCAAGCTTCGCGTTATCTAGCCTGTGCTTCAATACTTCATCGGGTACCATGTCCCTCGTTGTTCGCGTGCCCCTCCATCGCCTCAGTTCGCAAGCGCTGTTGCAGCCGCTATCATAGCCTTCACAGCTTGATCGACACTCGCCCGAGCTTCCTCACCAACGTCATCCCGAACCTCTTCAAGCCTACGCTTCCAAAATCCCCAACGCTCGAGATTTAGCCCTGCATGGCCAGCAAACAATTCACCGGCCCTGTGCGATACCTTCACGGCCTCATCGGCATCATTCTTCTCGAGCAGACATCGTCGAAGGAGGGCTGGCGCCGCGTGGATAATCCACTCGCTGGCAACGGCGACTTTGCAGTCGGTGGCGGTGCTATCAAGGGTCGGGTCTTCCTTCTGTTCGAGACCGTGCCTTAGCTGCCATATTGGGAAATTCTCCCATCCGGCCAGGCCTGCTCCGAAGAGTCGAGCAGCGAAGGAATTTAGGTTCAACCACTCACTGTGTGAGTAGGTTTCCTCCTCCTCTACGGTCTCGAGCGTGGGATCTAGGATGAGATGTCAGAAACGTCAAGAGCTATGGAAGCGACAGATGCGAAAGAGGAGGATACCCGTACCTATCCAATTATCCCTTAGGCATCGTCCTAGGTAAGGAAATTTGGTCCACAGCTCGACGCGGCCAAGCACCCGGAGGGTCTTGATGATAAGTAATTGGCCCCTGTGCCGATAAGGAACGTGCTTCACAAGGCCAACCAAGCCTTCCCAGATGATCTCGAAGAGATACTCAGTTCGTCCCGCGGGCAGGTCTGGAGAAATGAGATTCTGCAGCTTCAGAGCAGCGGTCTTTGCTGCCTCATCCAGATCTGCCTCGGACGTAGTCTGGAAGATGGACTCGAAGGCAGACTCGAAGGTTGCGACCACCGCCTCTTCTTCGTCTCCAGCAAAGCCCTCCTCTTTAAGGGATTGGAAGTTGAGCTTCTCGTCGGCCATGGTAGGAGTAGGGTTCTCGATTTGTTCAAAATGGACATTCAAGAGTGAGTCAATAAAGGTGATAAATACGAGAAATATGAGAAGTATGAGAAATACCAAGAATGTCAAGAAGTACTAGCTGGAGATGGTAAGAAAATCGGGTTCGGCAGCTAAGAAAAAGCAGCTTGTCGCTGGCAGGCGGGAAGGTTGGGAAGGAAAGTGAGCACACGCGTTGAAATGGCGTCTGCGGCAAGCGCCGTCGCTGCGTGGTCACTTTCCGGCTTGTATGCTCAAGACCTATCATTTTCAATCGAGGGCGAAAGGTGTAAAACACCGTCGTACACGAATAGAACACCTGCCGAATAGAATCGGCTGGCACATGGTTTAAGCGCTGCAACCGTTTCAATTTTAACCGAGCAATCCTTCTTGACCAATGCCTCTAGACACTGGTCGTCTCTTGCATACCGGTCAGGCAGGGAGATGGTCGATAGGGCCGCGTGTTCCCAAAATAATATACTCAAGGAAGAAACCCGTAATGCCAGTCATGGGATTATATGCCCGCTTTACCCATCTGGTAGCCAGAGGGGCTGTTTCTCACTGATCTCCGTTCTTATACGCTCTGCGATTCAGCTCTCTTGGCCTCTTACTCTCCTCCTTTCTTGCTCTCTTGCTGTATACCATCCAGTACAAATTCCTTCTTTTTAGAGATCCAAGGCGGCGTTCAAGATACAATCCTAAACGCTTCAAGACACATTGTAGCCATGTCGCACGAAGGATCATCCCCAAAGACAGAGACCAAAGAGTTCCATCAGCCGAACCGATAGCTCCCACGTCAGTACTCCCTTCGCTAGATGTCGCGCCCGGAAAGTCGGGGCTTTGCTAACCACGAAACAACAGTACTCGTGCTCCGGCCTCGCAGACGATAATCCAGCCCGATACTTAAGGGCTGCTGAAGTGAGGAGACAGGTTTCTGCGGCCCCAGTCAAAAGAGCAAGAGTTGCAGCGGCGTCCGGGCCATCCGCTCGAGCCCACCTGGCCAAATACCCCAGGGCGTTCAAGAACACCGAGGGACTGGAGCTGGATAGCAGGACCCCGCGCCAAGAATATCCCGTTCTGGCGACCGGCAGTTGGGACCCAGCGCAACCAAACACGGCTGGCAATGCAAGGGGAATATACTACAACAAGGATAGGACTGTTTTCAATGTTGCGTATCATGACCCTAATAAGGGCGACGATACGGCCAAGGACTTCAGTATCTCACCCTACCGACCAGCCGCCAACGCTCGCCACAGTGAACCACCCAAGTCAAAGACACAACACAACGTTGGAGTGGTTTAGAGACATCGAAGGATCGCGCTTTGTTGCTAGGGATTTAGAAAAGAAGGAACTATCATTATGGGCCTGGTGTATTCTGATATTAGTTTGGGTACGACAACACTCCGTCTGGGACGGGTGGACGCGTAGCGATACAATGTTGGTATTTACGTATTTTGAATTTTATTTTTATTTCGTCCAGCCTTAGAACAGTTAACTACGGGTTTGTGAGTAACGGAAGAATACATCCGCGAGGAACTCGCCGTTAGGTGGGCACCAAAGAGACAACCCTGGTCAGGAATCTCAATTTGGGCACCCGCCTTGATGAGCTCTCGGTGTTACCCAAGATGTGAAACCCCCCTACTGGAGTTACTAAGGTGTGGGACACGACTACAACTAGTAAGCGTGAATCTAACATAAAAAAGGGCACCGCGAAACCCTTCTCCTCAGTTGATAGAACACGTTGGGCATCCTGGATGGAACGTGGTTCTCCGATCACGGGGTTAGGGATTTCGCTGAGAGCACCCACGAAGCTGCGGAGCTGAGCCGCTCGGGGGCCTGGACGGTGTCCCAATCCCACAGAGGCGATTCAGGATGGACTCTCCCGGGCAGGTACTGATATCGCAATCGGCGTTTGAGAAGATGCGGTTCCATTTATTAAACATGAAGGTTTTGAGGGCAGTCACCAGATTTAGGTCACAGACACGCACAACAATGAGTTAGGTGGTAGGAGATATGAGGTGAAGCTTATCCTCTTCGCAGGGACGCCCAGCATTAACGGGTTCTGCCTCCAGACTGGTAGCGGTGTAGGCGATGTGATTACATCCACTCTCCGATGATAACTTGACAAAACTCATCTCCAGTCGCCCTAAACGTGCCGGGGAAAAGACCCTTCGAAGAGTGAAAGGGGACAGTTCCAGTGCATGGCTGGAAATATTTGGTCAAGAGCTGAGAAGCCCCTCGGAAAGGAGATTCGCGATGTCGACTCCGGCTCAGAGTGGCCATAGAAGTATTCACGTTCTTCCCTTTTCAGAGCCACTATTCAGCAAGATTGCGCACAAATTCTATCCACAGTTCTATAGCGCGAACGGTAAACCGGGCTGACATCTCGTTCCCGGCTGCCGACCTCTTTATTAAAGATGAGAGAAGCACGTTCCCAGCTTTTGGTTATGTTTATTTGCAATGGGACCTGGAAAGGATTTCCCTCGATTTGAGCTCACTAAGGGTTTTATTAGTATGCCTGTCGTCTAATGGGTGGGACAGAGACCTGGCGTTGTGGGTCCAGTGTTAGGATCGTAGCACTAACACTTCTTCCGTTGAAACTTGAAAGTGTGTTGTTTCTTATTATCCTTGTTTAAGTACCATTGGCCAACGGGAATCCGGCGTCCCTGAGCCCGTTGAGGGATTTGTGTAGCAGTCCTCGGCTGGTTCGACTTATGACCATCGGTCGACCACCTCTCCCTTTTGTTGCTTCAGCCATGTCACGCCGGTCTGTCTCATTTTGTCATTGTCTTACCGGCTGCATTTCTGATGGCTACATTTAATCATGAATTTTCAATATATTCAATCACAATTTTACAGACTTGCCTCCAAGTGGATGGACTCCAATACGTCGATGTAATGCCCTCGCTGGGTCTCCGGGGCTAAATCCTTGAACCCAACATCTAATTTCGAACTCAGCCCATCTGCCAACGTTATTCGTGTATCCACTAGTGCGGTCTCTATGAAGACAACTCGCCTGTCAGGTTAACTTCCTTTCCGCCTCAGAGGTTGCCAGAGAGAGAGCCCGGGACAAATTGTGGCTAGGCAGAGCAAGCCCCACATTTGAGGTTAGAGCTCCACGGGGGTGGGTGACGAATACGTAGCTCGTTCATCGACATCCTGGAGAGGACACCTGGGCACACTGGAGCCTTATCATTCGTCGTTGTGGGACATAGAGCCTATCCGTGGGAGGGGGGAGAGGGCTAACGGTGACAAGGTTAGCCCGGCCATCCACTGTCTGGTGGTCAACTAGATCATGCAGTCCGATTGTGGTCTGGCCTCGAAGCTAATCGCTTGGACTCACGAATCGGATAGAGTCCTCTCCAGGTCGATCACGCTAGTGCGAAAAAATGCTACCAGCACCATGGTTCGCGGCGAAGGAAGACATCGCTGTCGTCATTCACACAGACACTACCTGGTTAGCGCACTCCTAAGACCTCGATAAGCCTCGAAACGGCATAGATAGCCACTCTAGTTTGATTTAAAGGAATGCGATACATGTCTTTACCCCGCGAATGTCATCTCAAAAGTCGATGGCGTTCGTTGGTTTCAAAGCTGGGCCGGTTGGGATGACTGGTGATTCCTATAAGAGGACAAGAACGGCCCGGGTCCTAGAAATGGTCCTAGAAATGCTCGGTAGAAATAAAACAAGATCAGAAAGCCGTACTGCAGTCAACCAAACACCATGGCGAGCGCTGATAAGCTGGCGTTGATCCAGGCCAACGCTAACCTTCGCGACGGTAAGCCCACTATTCCTCCCATAAAGGGACTCGATACCTTATTATTTCTTGTAGCACTTCGCGCGAGAGACATCCCTGAAACGCCCGAAGAAACAGAGGAGGGTTATTACCGGATCAAAGCCGAGCTGAGCGATGGCTCCTTCAAATGCTACTTTGTCAAGGCAAGCGAGCTGATTCCCGGGCGAGCCAGCTTCTGTGTCTAACCAATACTCTCTACTACCAGATCTCGTCCGACAACCGGGAGGATACCCGCTTTGCTCGAGAATATGCTTCGACAGAAGAAATATCACATGCAGCGAACGGACTCGTACCGCAGCCTATCACCCATGGTAAGTTGCACTCGCCAAATCTTGGAGTCGGATTCTTCGTGTATGAGAGCTACGACCCCATAAAGGACCCCCCTTTAGAAAAATTCTGGAGTGCTTTGGCCCCGCTCCATAAGGCTCCTACAGCGGATGGACGCTTTGGATATAAAGAGGAAACGTACTACGGGGGAATGCCTCAATTTGTTGAGTGGCGCGAAAGATGGGAGGAATTTTTCCGCCAAAGTTTGTCCTTTGCAATCGGGACATGCAAGGAGAAGGTGTCAGAGCTGCAACCTCCACCGGAGCATCTCCAGCTACTCGAGAGACTAGAGGAGCTGGCTTCAACCGACGTCATCTTTGAAAAGTTACTTCGCTCTATCGAATCAGCGGGTCGAATCAAGCCGTCCCTGGTCCACGGCCACTTGACCAAGGAAACTATTTGTCGAACAGCAAATACGACCGAACAACGCTACGTTGCACCGAATCCTGCTGCGTTCTACGGACATAATGAGTGTATGGCCCCAGTCTCCTCCATTTAGAGATCTCCCAAATGCATCATTGATACTGACAACTCCGGCGGGTCCGCCCCGCGCTGGTTAATACACCAGATGACTTAGGGGGATTGTACTTGGGGCTTAACGGCGACTCGAAGATAATCCTTGACTGGTATCGAGAGAGTGAAATCGGTTCAATAGAGGATCCCAATCGTGAAGATAGAGTTAAGCTGTACGCCGTGTAAGCTACGTCCCTATCCACTACCAATCGCCAATGCCGAGAGACCCATCTCCTAACTTTCATGACAGTCGGTTTTGCGTCCAAGAGGCGACTGTTAATCCAGATCAATTTCCGGATTTTATCAACAAGTAAGTCTCCTATTGATTCGTATCGCAGGTTGGAATCAACTAGAGTTGAAATGAGACCTCGGCCACTAACTACACTGGTTTTCCATCGCCAGAGCGATTGGATTCATGGAGGATTTGATAGCTCGACACGCTGCCTAAACAACATTGAGATTCCGCAGACCCGTTTCTGGCAGAATCCTTCGCTTCGCACTCTCTCCTCTTCTGTTATGTGAAGATTCGTTGTAAAAGGTACGGTTTGGGAGTAAGAAATATCTAGGGTGTGTGCCGAGATATGGAGAGTTGAATCCGAGGCAGCGTCATCAGTGCCCCTCCAATGGTGTTAATGTTCAGTAATGTCCCAGCTACCATCTCACGGCCATATCCTTCAGGATTGGGGATTCTACACATATGAGACATACCTGTTCCCAGAACATAGGTATTGTCAAATCCTAGCAAGGATGCCGAGAGTCAAATCAACCAAAAACGCCCAAGAGTTACCATACTACCAGGAGGCTCATAACAGCCACCGGTTCTACTAGGATAAATCATCCTTCGTCCACAATAGGTGCCTTAATCAGATCCGAGTTTTGCAGACCCGGTAGTTGTTCTGGTCGTTTCATTCTGACGTAGTAATACATTCAGAAATAGCAGCCTATGAACCTTTCTATGCAAATCTTTCAGCCCTCCAACCCCAGAGGACGTCTAACAACGACTATCCCTCGCTCGGTCGAAAAGACAAACCGCCGACTGGGTGCTACAGTGAACTGAACGCGGTTATTCCAATCCCTCCACTGGGGCAAAATAAAGAAAAGACGCTTGACGACTGGTGTATCTGTAGCATCAGTGTTGGCGGTGACACTGCAAACCCACATCTGTGCGTCGAGGAATAGAATGGTAGACCCTGAGACGGAGAGAATCTCGAGTACATCTCGATCCACTGACAGGTTGGCGACCTGCTGTGCAATGCTCGTACCTACAGCCGCCACACTTGAGCTCTGTTTCGACGTGTTGATCTCTAAAAAGCCCGACCAAGAAAAGACGCGCGCCTCGCCAGATTTTGTTGTGATGATAAACTGTTCGGTCTCGTCGCCAAGATTAAACGGCTTCTGCGGATCTAGTTTGTCGTAGAACTTGTGTCTATGCAGGACCTTTCCTGATGCCACGTCCCATAGCTCGTTCGCGCCACAAGTCCCACACACAAGAAGCAGAGTGCCGTCCTTGTTTAATAGTAGGCCGCTGATCTTTTCCTGGAACCTGCTTTCTAGAATGACACTAGCGGCTAATTCATGGGCTCCCGGGACACGATCCTTGAGCGACGTGACGATAACATTCGAGTTGTTATCCGCAGAAGCGGCAACCTTCCCATTCTCGCAAAGAGTGATGCAACGAACGGTCGCACGATGGTCGTACAAAATATCCCCTCCCAGACCATCCAAAGAGTAAGCCCAGACGGTTCTCGTGTCCTTCGCAACGAGAATGTGCGAAGCTGCTCGACAGCAAGCCACCGCTGTCACTCGTGGTTCTTCAGACGAAAGTATGCTCGCTCCTTCGGTAGGTAGAGGTCTCACAGGCCGACTCAAGTCGCTCTGGTTATCCGACACGGTGTTCCTCACCAGCGCGGGAGGGTCCCAGAAGTGGCAGCGTTCCATGCCACCTTCCAAAATCCCGAGATCATCATTACTGAAAGCTAATCCCCTAATGAATCCCGCCTGGATCTCGACTCGATAGATCATGGCGAGAGATGAAGCGCCGTTGGGAACGTCGCAGTCGAAGACACAGAGGCGTCCGTGTCTACCACCCGTAGCTAGGGTGAGTCCGTCAGAAGAGAAGGCCAAGGTAGTGGCATGGACAGATTCATTATGGTATTTGGGCGTCGTTGTTTCGGTGTCATAGATAACTAGTGTGCCGCTAATATTGTAGGAGACGGCGAGGGAATGCATATCGGGATTTGGATTGAAGGCCATCGTAAGTGCTGCAGAAAGTACACACTGCGGTTTGTCGAAGGTGCCCACCAACTTCCCGGTCGCCAGGCTCAACAAGTGAATGGGCTGTCTTTTGAAGTTGATTGCAACAACGTCCAAGTCGGTGGAGATAGCAGCAGTCGCGGGGAACTTATGGTGCACCGGAATTGGTACCGCCTCCTCAATGATGTCGGACCAGGTTACGGACCGGGTCTTATCCTCTCCGAAATCCCTGGAGGTGCATATTAGCCGCAGAGTTCTAAATCTCTCTTCCACATAGGCAGGCGTTCTCGAGACGAGATGCGGCCGCGAGAAGACCTACCAAAACACCGTCACCCTCCGTCCGTTGACGTAGCAGAGGGTTTGCGCATCGGTAAAGCGTATGTCGAAGACAGGACCCCGTAGACTGTGCTGGGCCACTTTAGTCTGAGCCGTCACATCCCACACTTGAATCGTCCTGAAGCCAGATATAGCCAGATACCTATCATCGCTGCTAAACAGTAGAGTTTCCATTACCTCATTGGTAATAAATTCAGCTAGTCGCCGCGTCGAAGCTCGATCATAGAGAATCACAATGCCTTTGAACAAAGTAACGGCAAAATGGCGCCGGCAATGGGCTACAGCAAGAACTTCCTCGCCCTGGTAGTGTTTCTGGAAAAGACAATCGTCCCACTGTTGTGCCACATCCCCGGATATAACCAAAGTACCCCGCCTTTTCGAAAAGGTAGTCGAGATCGCCGATAACGTCGGACACAACGGCGGTATCATTGTCCGGATCACTGAGGGCTCCGTCGCAAGTTTGTCCCCGAATTTGGCATGGATGCTGATGAGGTCTGTAACCCAGAGCTCCAGCACGCGCATCTCCGGAGTGCAAGGGGCGTGGTGGTTCGCCCTCCGCTTCAGATACTCCCTCATGTTCGCCGCTGTCTCCGCTACGATCTGTAAGTCGCCAGTCTCAGCGATGCGTTCGATCCACGAGAGGACGCTAGTCTCGAAAAATGTACAGAGAGCTTTCATTAATTCGGCCCCCCGTGATGACGCCTGCCGCAAATGCAGAGAGAAATACTTCACGGCGTAGTCCAGTAAGACATCGGACTGTTGATCGGTTGTTGTCGAAGCTGGCGCTGATCCCAAGGGCGGAGGTGGCTTCCGGTGGACTGTGAGAACGCCTCCTGAAATATACCGGAGACAAACAAGTGCCACCCGACCATGGTCCTCCGCTCTTCTGACCCTAAGCCGGGAATCCACCTTTTCAGTCATCAGATACTCCCTTGCCGATCCATGTATCATCTTGACTCTCGATTGGTTGTCCAGGCAAGCCAGTTGTTCACAGAGTTTTACTAGATCCTTAACGGGCGTCTCGCAGAGGTCTAGCTGAACCGCCAGGGATAGCTCGTCGATGGTCAAATATCGAGGCGCCAGCACGACCCAACGAAACACCGACTTTGCTATTTCGATGTTTCTCGGCTTGTCAATAATCGCCTGCGTCATCCGGGAGTACCTTTCGTTGAGACCTGCGTGGGTGCCGTTAAGAATTTGCTCAATTGCCTCAACCGTGGGAGCATTCGAGACGATCTCATCAACGACCAACCGGGCCCAGAGAAAACATCCGTCAGCTTGGGTGGTGATCCGCTCTGCCAAATCTGCTGCTGACGGAAAGGATATAGCCTCGAGCCTTTTGCGGACGCAGGAGAGTATGTCGGATTCTACAACCATTGTTAGAACTAAAATATCGTTCAAATTCTTGAAGATAATATCCCGCCCGATTCCTGAAAGGTTCGTACTCGCCTATATCTCTGGACCCCAACAGCTCAATTCTGCGGAGGCGGTCCTGCAACCGCAAACTCACATCGTTGATATACCCCAGAAGCGTGTCTTCACTCCGACTCGAGACAAAGACATGCACATATTCCACACACAGCGGGAGAATCTTGATCCAGCGGTGGACATCCGAGCACTCGTCAAGGCCGTCGATGACCCAAAAGTGCCTCCGTTTCGGACTGGGATCTAAGCTGACAAAGATGCCCTTCTCGAAGATATTCTCCCATATCGAGTGGGTGTTCTTCCGATTCCAGGCCCCCCGGTCTTCGCATATCTTTTGAAGACGAGCCCCCACAGCGCCGTCGGAGAGAGCCATTTGATATGCTAGGGAGAGTAAACAATCAGACACTGTCGATTGTTTCGAGACCTTGTGCTTGAAGAAGAAATAGCTGACACGACTACCCTCGTCGCGTAGGCTGCTGATCGCGTAGGCTGACAGAACAGACTTCCCGACACCCATCTTGCCAGTTAGCCATAGCAGGGTCGGCGTATCTCCCGTCAAGCCTGATCTCCAGCGCTTGAAACTACTGTCCTGTGCCAGCCATGAACATGTCCCTTCTTCCCACTCGTCGAATTTTGTGAATCTCTCTTCTTCATAGGACTCATCCACCTCCAAGTACCCCTGAAATTTAGTGCGGCTCTCAGGACAAGTCTCTGGGAAAGAGTTAGAAATGGATGAGAATAATAACGTGTAGATCTCCTTGCTCATGGCGTAGACTGATAGAAGAAAAACCCACGTTGTTCTCGAATCTTCGTTACTCTAGCTAAAAGAGCGTGGCGTAACGCGATGTAATTCTGATCCTTCGGGCTGTCAAATTTGCAGAGCTGGCGATGATCTTCACCAAATTGATACCTAATAGTCTCGTTCTCGCATCCTAATACCGCCGATTCTTCGTCGACGACTAGGACCTTAAAGGGCCAAACCAGGCGCAGCTCGCGGGTCTCGACGAATGTGTGAATGTACAGGTCTGGAGATTTAGACGCCTCCCTAAGGAAAGCGTCGTAGAGCAATTCCAATTTGCGTGATGTTGGGACCAAGTCATCGACAAAGGGTTTCCGAATACGAAAGAGGCGGAGGATTATCTTCAGCGAAGTCGCCAACTTTGCGCCTCTGTGCGGTGTGCCTAGGAAGAAGATGGCGTGGATGCGATCAGCTATGGATGCGTCGGTGCTGCCGCTGCTGTCACGAGCCATCACGAAGAGCTGTTTCGCGACGAGACCGCCCATGCTATGTCCGACCAGAATAATCCCCGTTCTGGTCTCTCTGATGCGGGGATCATGCTCCAGGTCATGTAGCAGGTTCCTCGCAAATTTCTCAATGTTGAAGATGCTGTTCTCGCGCGTCATCCAGTTCGAGGGGTAGCCGAAGGAACTGATCGCGACATGATTGAAATCGTCGTCATCGGCAAGAAATTGCTTTGGCCAGAACAGTCCCTCACTGTTGCCGTCGCCAGGATCGCCGCTACCGGACCAGGTGCGGCGGCTACCCCCTCCGAGCCCGTGAATGAGAACAATATCGACGGAAGGGCTCAGAGGCTCGTGGACTTTACTGAGGCTTAGTGGGTCAGTGTTCTTGCCGGCCGGCATGATGCTCCACGCGACGCGCCAGGACACCGAACCAAACACGGGGACATTGAGAGAGGACGAAAGTACGGATCGCGGTTTTCCCGGAGGTATTTTGTACGTAAACTTCTGTCGATAAGTGTCGACGTGAGTTATCTATTCTGCTCACTTCGGTATGTAAAGAAATGGGTGGGAAACATCGAGGTAAACAAGAACAGAGCTGGAATCCAACCCCCCTTTCCAGACCCCAGGAGATCCTGCTGCAGACACCAGCCAGAGCAAATAAACTTGGAACCGAATGTGGTAAGATTAGCCGGAGGGCCTGGAATACTTAAAGCCACGGCGCTTGCAAGATGCAGTTCCCAGGGGTCTCATTGGACAGATGCGCAGGGGATAGGCCCAACCCTTGTCACCAGCCTTCAGCCAAAGTATCCTTTCGAGTGTTTTCCTGTTTTCTTCAGACGGTGTACGAGTTCGTCGATGTCAGAAACACTCGGGCCGTTCCTCCCGGGCCGCAGCACTAGAGCGCATCCGACCATAGGTCGTAGAAAACTGAGCCCCCTTTCCACAAGCTGCGAAGCGAGCATCCGGAGTTGGGTTAGTGGAGACTAGCGAATCCCGAGCGCTGCGTTTTCTTCTTCTTCTTCTTTTCTTCTTCTTCTTCTTCTTCTTCTTTTCTTCTTTTCTCTTTTTTTCTTGAGCAGTTCATATTTCTCTTTTAACTGGTCCTTCCAGGCAACAGAAGAACCCTCTGCGATTTTGAGAGCCCATCTATCGTTGAGATGGCAGACGCCCAAGGTCAAGTCGGCGATAGAATAGTATTGCAGGCCTGGAAAACAAACTTGACGGATGCATCTGGTGGGCGGTAATGTTTCTGGTTCAAATGGTCCGATCCACATAGGTCAATCAGATATCGTCCATTCCCGCCCTCAGTAACGATTCCTACCGCGCTCAACTCAGTTCCAGAACTCCCGCAAAGGACTCTCCTAGATTCCAGATTGTCAAAGATGTGAAGCAACGAACGCCCCAGGACAGTGGCTCTATCAAACTAGGGTTCGCGGCAGCAGTGCATGAGAGGGATTTAATAGAATTTTGAGAGAGGAGATTCAAGAGTAGCGATTAGCAGAGTGTCGATCATATGTATTAGCACCAATTCCATAGGATAAAGGTAAATGGGGTTCAGTGGGTCATGTATCTTTGACGTCGCATCTCTGGAACAAGAGTCGACGCTCAATGGGGCAGGCATACTTGATTCGTCTGCAATCATTTTCTATCCTCCCGCGATTTAGTATATATCTCCAAGGGAAAAGATCTGTTCGTATAAGTCCAGCAACAGAGCGAGAGTGGAGTAATGAAAGAAACGTCAATGACAGGACTATCCTCGTACAGGTCACCAAACTCCTCCTTCAATTGGCAATCTAGTAGCCTCGACATCGCACACCGCGCGGAAAACCCGCTCCAGGACCCTTTGCATTCGTTGCAGATCCCGAACGCCCGCAGACCAGCGCGAAAGCGTCGCGATCAAGGTGCTCGTCAGATCCCTCCAATTCTCCGGTGGCCTAACGGGCCCATCGGCCACAACGGCGGCCAGTATGATGAGTGCGCAGCGGAAGGCTCTACGCAGGACTACCCATGTGGCGCCGTGGCGGCCGTGGTCGGCGCAGCGCAGGATGCAGTTTACACAGAGCGTCATATGGCGTTGTGCTAGGGTCGCGATCGATGGAGTGGGCGGTTTTGCGGGCGGGTGGTGAAGACAGTAGTAAACCAAGGGTCGGAGGATAATTTCATTCCATTCTTCAAAGCGGCCTTCGAAGTAGTAGCCCATTTCGTTATCCGGTTGAGAGGCTGGGTCGTAGCGCATTGTTGCAGGGAAATGAGCTTGTCTAGCAAGATGGTTAGCTTCTGGGAGGCTCGTAAGGGGTGGGCAGACAGGTGATATACATACAAGTCGGAAATCTGCTTTTCAGACTCATAATACTGCCGGCAGACGAGATCAATATTCTCAATCCAACTCTGTTCGCCCTTCTCATATATGACGGAGAGCACTTCATCAAGCGTCCGACGAAGCGAGATCTCAGCAAGATAAAAAAACCAGATAAACTCCTTCCGCCGAAATGAGAACACATCTGACGTATCGTCGTCAACCCCGGGGGCCAAGGTATTTAGGGACTGCGGGGGAGTAGGGAATGCGGTCGGGTACTTGAAACCCATGAGGTCACTGGCGAGGGTGATGCCGAGCGCCGTGGCGAACTCTCTGTATCGTGAACAGCACAATCAGCAACATGAATTTGTACAAATGAGCAGGAGATTAACCGTGGTTCTATTGATAAAGAATATACCTTTCCGCCTTGTGAATGGTCCAAAACGCCCTCTGTTCAAGGTGATATGTGGTGGCCGATCCTGCGCCTGTAGATTCGACGGGGTAGTCGCCTTGGCCGCCCATTTGAAGACGGGTTTCTAGCCCATGCCGCTGCATGTTGTGAACGCGTAGCCGCGTAGCCGCTTGCTGTAGATACATCCAAGCCTGCAGCGGGCGGAAGGCATATCTCTCAAAGAGAGACGCGTAGTAGAGGCACTGTATATCGACGAGAGACGTGCCCAGGAATCCAAAGCGTTTCTGGGCAGCCTCGTAATAGGCCTCGGCGGCCTCGTCGTCTGACTCCGACATGAAGCTGGGGGAAGCAGCCGAGTTACGGCGCGCTGATGGGGAGAGTGAAGATCGAACAGATGGTGGAGGTGCCCAGGGGCGGGAGTAGCTGGCCAGAGCGCAAGCAAGAAGCTGAAGTATATCTTAGTGGAAGCAGTGCCGCTGCATCATAGTGCGTGTCGAGAATAGAAAGGCTGGATAGGTGGTGGACATGGTTTGGCAGGAGGGCGAGTTGGTGTGTCAGAATTACTTACAACTATGCAAGATTTCGCATCCCAGCCTAATCCATCCTCCGCCACGGACCTCGCATATAAGAGCAGGTCATGGTCGTCGAGGATTGGATTTCGACAGTTGACCAGAGTAAGGAACTTCTGGCATAATGGGACGAAGGCTTGCTCGCGCACGCCCTGCCTGAAGAATGATGTCATCTTAGGTGGCTGGCTAGCGCTGCCACACGAAGCTGGCGATACCGAGTCGCTAACGAACGGCGTGGGGGCTACCTCGTGTTCTTCGCCGTCGCCGCGTACATGCGCGTCGAAAATGAATGAGTCGATGGCGGCGTCCTCGTCAGCAATAACGCCTTTGAAGACAGGCCACTTGAGAATCGCCTCGCATTTGGTGTACTGGAGATATGCCGTGGCCGAGGATAAGGGTTGGCGGTCGGAGAAGCTCCCCGTCTCGACAGCACTGAGACCAGTACTCTCATGATCAAGGCTATTTCCGGTCAAGGCACTCAGCACGGATAATCGTGTGCCCATCTCGGATGCTGCGCTGTTACTGCGCGCATCGGAGGGCGATGAGAGGGCCAGGAGGTTTCGGATATCATCCAGTCGCTCGAGGACTTCACGGTGCCTGGTCGCGGCCTCATCGAACCCGACCTGCAGGCCATCCGCCTCCGAGCCATCGGCATAAACACATCGTGCCTTGTGGTGGCGACATGACCCGCATACCGGACGTCCATTGTCGCATTTCGTCTTTCGTAAACGGCAGAACTGACAAGCGGCGATGGCGCGTTTGCGGCGCACATACGGGCTATCCGCTGGAACTGTCACGGGGCCTCTCGCGGCAGTGGGGCCGGTTGGAGTCGACATTGACATGGTTACCGAACCGGGGGTTTCGGCGCCGTTAAGATGGCCAGTCGTCCTTTCGGTGATGATGTGGCCCTCTGTCCGTGCCTTGGTAGGTCGCGACCGCGGCGGCTGCCAATCCCAATCTGACCGAGGCCGCTGAGTCGGATGCGGGCTGCCCACGCCGTCGGGTTCAGACAAGTGACGTCGTTTGGCGGGGTTTTCGGTTGTCGGAGCCGACGATGAGGGACTCGGTTGGGGCGAAAGTCGCGTGGGCATGAGCGGGGGAAGCAAAGGGCCACTATAGAACGATGGAGGTGGGTAGTTCTTCATGTTTGTTACTCAATTTCTGTGTCGGTTCCATTAACTGCCGTTTCGCAATTGTCCTTCGCTCCTTCGCCCGTCTCTGGATGCCTCGGTGAGTTGAGACCAATTGAAGACAGAGGGGATAACTACCGAAGGCATGGACTGGAATGATGCTGCGCGCAGCGAAAGGAAAAACAGATGACAACCATGCCTAACCCGAAGTAGCTAGGAAGAAGAATCTAGATCTTGTGCGCCCCAGAAATCTACTCCCTACCTCGCGCATATCGTTTCGCCTCCAAGCTCACACCCCACATCCTCCCCCAGAAAGAAAGGAAAAAAAGGAAAAAAAAAAGGGGGCGGAAGCATGGAATTTCCTCCACTGGTAATACAATTCTCCTTCTTTCCCTGGTGCGTTTACTTGTTCTATCTCAGCGGTTGTTCGCGTTAAGCGTTTGGTCATTCAATTGCTTCCAACATAGCTTAAAGGCCAGTGCTTAATACGAACGACTTCCTCTCCCACTTAATTAGCTAGAATCTACTCTTATGCATAGATAAATAATCACTACGCTTCCGAGCCTCCTCAAAAAAAGGTGCAAAGTTGCCACCACCCATGACCATAACCCTGACGCTCCCCCCGCCCCCTGGAGGGATTCCGAGTGGCTCCTTTGGAACAATGCATGACGAAGGCGGAAGGCCACAAAACACAAGAATGTAGAACCAGCAACTCAAGTCTCGCGACTGGGTCGCTTCTCAAGGTGCGTGGCCGTACCGGAGTCGGACTCAATTGCAAGGGCCTTCTCGCTTTCCTCGTGGCGCTGGACAACACCTGTGCACTGGTAGCCTGTACGAGGGAGAGAGAGTTAGTCACGCCGTTCATCCGGAGGAACAGGGGAGATAAGAAGAGAGATTCGAGGTGCCCATACTCTTAAACTTGCGGGATGGAACTTTATTGTAGAACATCTCATCGATGTTTTCGAGAGATCGACGATGAGTTTCCTATATTCAAGGGCGTAATTAGCGAGGGATTCCATTCGAAAGGGTTTTGTACAGTCCTCGGGTACGCTTACCGGAAGGAAGAAGAAAACGAATGTGGCGGTGATCAGGTTAGATCCGAACCAGATAAAACCAACTGCGAAATTATGTTAGCGGCAGGATATTCCTCCAAGCGAGGGACGCGGCAAGGGCAAGACCGTTTGGCGTGAAAGGGGAAGATAATGACAAACCCTTGGGACCAATGTTCAAAGCCTCGGGATTAATGAAATAAGGCGTAGTGAAGGCAATCAAGAAGTAGGCGAGGAAACCAACACCATTACCGAAACCAAAGGTCATGGCCCGAAGACGGTTGCTTGGGATCTCGCTGGCGACAACCCATGAGGTGGGGCCGACGATAGCGGCATAGAGGCACTGGAATATAATAACCATGGCGACGATAACTTTGCCGGTTGTGATCGTACCCGGATCAACGGACCAGATAGTGCCGATGACGAGCATGAGGACAGCCTGGACGGTGAATCCAAATAGAAGAACATAGCGACGCCCGACGAAGCGGTTAAGGAAGACGCCAGAGACAGCTCCGAAGAGGGACACGGTGGTGACGATAATAGAGTCAACAAAAGGTCTCTGGGATCCCGCAATCTGGAAGAAGTAGGTCTTATAGCTGGAAATGAAGGGGAAACCAGACGCCCCATGCATAGTACCACTAGCAATAGTCAGGAGGGTCCGCCGGCGCTCGGCGGAACTGAACATGAGACGAACAGCGCCCCAGCCACCGATTGTGTTCTCCTTCTCGGCCACGATAGCCTCCTCAATGGCAGCGATCTCGGCGTCGATGAGCTCAGCAGGGAAGGAAGAGCCGCGCAGACGATAGAGGTGAGTCCGGGCATCCTCACGGCGGCCCATCAGGAGAAGCCAGCGAGGAGACTCGGGGATGAAGAAAGACATGAGGATACAGAAGACTGGAATAGGGAAGAGAGTGAAGAGAGGGATCTGATAGGATAGGCGTGACTGGATGTTCTTCGTGGCGTTATTGACGACTGCACCAATAATGGTGCCGATGCAGACGGAAACCTGGACGAAGGTAACCAGTGAACCCCGAAGATGTGACGGTGCCGCCTCGGAAATATATAAGCTCGTAAAGCCAATAAAGAGACCATTAGAGACACCGAAAAGAAAACGACCAAAGATGATGGCGCTCTTATTCGTCGAGAAGACAAGGATTAGATTTGCACCGATTGACGCCAGCGAACCGACAATAAAATTCCTTCTGCGGCCTAGGCGATGGGAAAAGAATTCAAGCGTGAAGGAACCGACAATGACGCCAATATTCATGAGACTAGTGATGGATTGTTGGAATGAAGGCGAGATACCGTAGCCCTGGGGTGCCTTGGGATTTGTGTGGCCAAAGACCTTGAGGAAGCCTTTAATGGCCTGGGCGCCGTTGATGATGGATATGTCGAGACCGTACTGGAGGGTGGCGAAGGAAACAATGAAGCAGATTACGATGGTGCGGATATTTTGTTGCCATGTTGTGCGGCTCTCGCGCGTGGCGAGGTTTGGCGCAGTGTCGCTTGCGGTCTTCATCTTGGAGAGAGGGGATTTAACGACAGTCTCTGTCGGAGGCCCTTGTCTATGAACGATGGGTGGATCGCCGCTCCAGGAGAGGAGGGAGAGGTTAAAAGGGAGAAAGTAAGGGGAAGAAAGCTGCTCTTCTGCAAAGGTCCAGTGAGACTGGGGCTGGCGGAGACAGAGAAGGAAAACAAGCAAAGCAAACCCTATGGAAGACAAGGACGAAGGTATGGAATTATATAGAATGGATGTATCTCATGGACCGGAAAGCAGAACAAGAATCACATCCATCTCCCGACTCGAAAATCAAATGCCGGGAATAAGAGAAGAGGAAGAGGAAGAAGGTAGACGTGTCTATCCGAGCATCTACCAGGGGTGATGGACGTGCTGCTCAGCAGGAATATCTAGATTGGAACAGGGAGCAGGTGGGACAAAAGCTGAGAACTCTTTGAAATCCCACCCCAACTTCCTTTCCCCAGGAAATAATAGTATTTGAAATGCGGGGAAAGACACATTAGCGCATTTGACAACTTGGGACATTTTGATACCCCGGTTTTATCTTTTCCCCACAAACGTAAAGCTGTTTAAACTACCTTACTACCCGGCCTGACCTTGAAGTTTTACACCGTGAGAGGCTCCCGTAATGGCTAAGACGCTAGTCTCTTTACGGTCTCAAGCGACTCAAGGGATTACGGATGGGGGTCAATTGGCGAATCTTAAGCCTCTGGTCAAGTATGCAGAAACCTGGGGAGGAGTCCTTTCCGCTCATGCTAGCATGGATTCCCATATCTTGTGCTTATTCGTATCTAAACTAGGCAAGAAAAGAATATTAGCCAAAGGCTCTCAAGATGCTCGCCCCCGCATGACAGAAGACAGACTAAGCCGAATTGCGCATGGATCGCCGAGATGGAAATATCGGGGAAAGACGCGGACGAAAGTTGTGGGGAAAGGCGGGGGGTTAAGGCTACCCCCATGATGGATTTCTAACCCAGTCTGTGTCGGTGTCGGCAGATGGGCGCTGTTCCTTCCATACTACCGATGGGTTGGGGGGCTCGAGCCGGGGGTGAGCAAATGGAGACCTCGTGTTTCCAAATGGGGGTCTCTGATTGGGAACAAACGACGTATATTGATGCATTGGGTCCTTTTCGTAAATGTTGACTGAGGAAAACTCCACACACACTGGTACCTCAGCACCCTGGTTCATGAAGACCCCTTGAATATTCTGAAAAGCTGGTCTATGAATACAGAGCAAACAAGTCATTTCTTTGTAACTTCTCCCCGCGATTCCACGTCCAGGCTGGGGCCCCCTACAGAACCATACCCAAGTCGCCTGTTCCCTGTTGCCCATTGCCCCCGCCTTTCTCCATGATGACTTGTCTCCACGTCTTTCCCCGACATTTCCATCTCGGCGAATAATACGAAGTAGTGTACACTAAACTTTTAGCAGGGGTTTAAACATTAGTACGAGAGATTGGCGCCACCACCAGATAGATCCGTGGATCAAGTGTTAAATTTGTATATCTTTTTAGCACTCTATATTCGAGAATACTAATCTAGGACTTGTCTCGAGATCTGTGAGGTAGTGGATCTGATTTATCGGCCTAACATTCAAAAACCCCCTGAAGTGGATTACTCCTGTGACCCTACGACTCCCTACCTCCCCTTTCTGCCCCCGCCCCCCCTCTTCTCCCGGTCTATCGGTTTAAAAATATAATTCATAATATATCGAAATACATACTTGTAACATATATTCATCCTTCTACCTGACAATCTAAGTGATCAATTTGATATCAAGGATAAACCTTGTAGAGAGAGAAAAATATCCCCAGGTAGCACCCACGGAAAGACTGCTGTACATCTAGATGCATAAACATGAATATCGTTGATGGCCCCACCAGTCTCAACTTACGAAGCTGCAGCAACAGCAACAGCAACAGGGTGAGACGTGCTAATTGCGGGCGTCATCTCCGCCGTGCCGAGTGTCTTATTGCTGAGCTGGTAGCCAAGCGCAGTGACACCGTCAGTGCTGTTGAGGCCCCAAGCGCCGGCGCTGTCATCGTGAACGGTCGTGCGGCGAAGATCGCGGCGGTACTGGCCGGCGAAGGAGCCGCCCATGGCTCGGTGGAGCGTGGCGCGATTATCCCACATGATCATGTCGCCGGGCTGCTCCCACTCGAAAGTGTAGGTGTATTTAGGCTGCGTGACGTGCTTATTGAGCGTGTCACGTAGCTTGGTGGACTCGTCGTCGGAGAGGCCTTCGATATGGTGGAGATGGGCGCCAACGTAGAGGTTCACGCGACCGCTTCCCTCATGGATCTGAGCAAGGCGGTGGCGAGCCATGGGGAATTTGCTGGGATCCAGGTCCTTGAAGTACTCCGGGGAACCGAGTTTGCGAGACTGAGCGAGGGTGTGGCAACCGACGTAATTGCTCTTGACGAGCTCCTTCTTCAATGCATCCGGCAACTCGACGAAGGCGGTGCGGGTGTCGGCAAACTCGGTATTACCGCCGGTACCCTTAGGCGGGAGCTCGACAGCGCGGAGGAGGGAGAAGCTGGCTCTACGGAAGTTGTAGCTAGAATCGGTATGCCAGAGTTGGTTGCCCTGCAAAGAAAAAGAGTCAGTTTTTACGAGGGTTTCGCGCCGCAGAGGTAAACCGTCCTCCGCAAGTTGCAATCCGAATCTTACTTACTCGGTTAGTGTGGCCACGGGTGCTCTCGGGATCGAGGAGAGAGCCGTCATCGGCGATGTTTCCGGCATCGAAAAGTTCGAAGTACTGGTATCGTAGCTTACGCTCGCCGGTGATGAAGCGCTTAATGTTGTCGAGTTCCCCTAGTCTCCAAGAGAACTCGACATGGCCCTTATCATCCAGCCCAGTATTGCGAAAGATACAGAAGCCATACTAGAGATGAGAGCCGAGCGTTAGCATGAAAGGAACTAACAAAACGAAAAAAAAAAAAAAAAAAAGAAGAGAAAAAAAGGAAAGAACGAGAGAAAAGGAAAAAGGGTACAGGGCGCGATGCACTCTACCTTGTTACAGGCACTGCTAATCTCTCGGACAGCATCATCGTCGAGATTGTTCCAGTCAGGGACCTGAATCTCAGCCCCAAAGGTAGGGTGAACAGGCCTCACAGTGATCTTGGTGAATGAAGTATCGATATATAGAATACCAGCCATTGTAACGGGGCGGATGAGGGCACAGTTGGGAGGAGAGAAAACGTCTCTAACTACAATCTGAAGGTGTAAATCGATGTGGAGATGATTATACTAATGAATGTGCTCGTGGCTGATGGCGAAGGAAATTGGATATAATTTCTCAAGGGTCAAATCCTTACAGATGCTTTGTGTCTAATATATGCAATTTTTGTTTTCCTCGGGAGAGCAACGCAGATACATATTCATGTGTGGATGTACATATCTAATATATACGAGGTTGTATTTTTGAAGAGAAGTAGTGACTAGTAGTCACGCTTTAACCCCGCGTCCCCCACACCTTGTCTAGTCGCCTTTGGGTCCTCTGCATAGCAAGTGCCGCGTCGCGGAAAGACGGGGACGAAAGAGACGACAAGAGCGGGGGTGGGGTAAAGGAACGAGGGATCGGCTCTCGGCTGCTTTACCCTGAGGCTCCTTCGGTCGATGCCGCCGACTATTGGACCCTCCAGAGCTAGAGCCGGGTTAGGTTCAAGACGAAGATCTCGCCATCAAGTCCGAACCAAAATTTAGCAATGTCTCCCCATCAACTAGGGCCTTTCGTAGCAAGGCATCGACGGATGGCCATACATTTACCATTGTCCCCTTACTATAAACATTTCCCGTCGTCGAATTTAATACCATCCAATCCTCCAGCTGTCAATGCCGATGGTGAGGCCGGCTACCTCGTCACCTCTGGAGGCGATGCCATAAAGGCGTACCTCAACAACAGCAAAAGATTCGAAGGTAAGAAGGTAAGAAGGAAAGAAATTATGAACAGAAGATAGCTAGGGATAGAGAAAGTAAAGTGCAAAAGGGAGGGGTGTACTTATTGAGGATGCCATCGTTGGATCTTAGCACATCCCTTCATTGCAAAATCCTTGATGGGGAGGGACTACCACTTTTGTTAGTCTGACCGCTGTTACTTCCGTCTCGTGGATCAGGAGTAATTGAGGATTACTGGGTGACTACTTGTTCGGAGTGTGTGCTCCTTTTGTTGATGCTAGACACTGAACGGGTGCGTGCAGTGCCGGGCAGCGGCATGTACCTCCGTTCTCCGGTCGGCAGTGCTGAATTTGGCTTTAATCAGAATGGTTATTTAATAGGTCTGTCACTCTCCAGCCCGGAGAACCAAGCCTCTAACCATCTTTGTTAGAAAAGAAACTCTTACTACTTAACTGGCCCACCTTCAGAGGGGGTTTGCAGTATTGCTTGAACAGTGATCAACTTTGATTACTGTATATGATTGAAATGCTTGATCTTCGATCACTTCCATCACTTCGTAGATGTGGGTGACAGTGGGTTGCATTCATCTACCTCCCTCTAATAGCTGCCCTATATTCCATGGTTCTACGGTATGTGATCGCCTTGGGCCTATATCAAGGTCAGCCTGTGACACATGCTACCCGAGGCGAAATAATAAAGTAAAGAAGAGCAACAGCAAGACCTGGGCTAAGATCATCCCGATCTGTAGTTCAAGTGCTTTCCAATAGTCCGTCTTCAACCAACGCCTGACACTCATTTCGACAGCTATAGAAATACTCTCTCGAGACAGTCACAGCTTCTGACGGATCCGCCACGCCGCTGAGTGCTTCTGCTTCTTCTAACAGATCCTTCAGCTGTCGATATCGCCCTCTCCAGCACTGGTAAATAATGTAGTCCAAACGCCCATCTCGCAACTCCGGGAACTTCATATCCTGGAGTAACTCAACAATGACCGGACCCCGGTCGTCCCTAGCCTCGTATGGCTCAAAGCCATACACCATGCAGTAAAGGTTGGACCCGATAGCAAACTGTTCAGTTCTCGGCCCGTTCACCCCAAACGAACCTCTTGGTGCCCCTACCTCGTCGGCGTCTTCACCTAAGACCCGAGCCCAGGGGGCGCCGTTCCCGCTTGAAGGCTCGCCGACCTTCTCGACGCAATCGAAATCCGCCAGCTTAAGATGATCCCCGCCGTCTAAGAGAAGGTTGCTTGGGCGCAGGTCGCCGTGGACATAACCTAAAGATTCTAGCCAGACCACCGCACTGGAGAGTTCTTTGAGCCATTGCTCCACGAGCTCAATCGGCTCCGTCTTGTTGACGGAAAGGACTTTTCCGAAAGGCCCGTCGCGGACTTGATGTGATTTTAGGCGATCGCCAAGAGACCCACCGCTCATAAAGGTGAGAAAATTGGCATTTGGAAGCCGTAGGAAGCTCTGGATGACATGTGGGCAGGGCTGTTTCTCAAAGAGATCGAACATATTGTTCTCTCTAGCAAATTCTTCGGAATCGGGATCACGAGCGTACTTCAGCGCGATGCGGTCATTGATTTGGTATACCCATCCAATTGCTCCGCGAGAGATAAAACGATGGGCGGAGATTTTTCCAGGGAGACTGATTGGGTTCCTTGCCATGTCTTCCTTGCTTGTTGACCGTACGATTGACGCAGCAAGGCGTTTCTCGGCACGTTCTTTGGAAAATGGACGCAAATGAGACCCGAGCCTTTAGTCCTTTAGTCGATTTAAGCTTTAGGATAGCAGATGAGATGCAGCAAGTCATGTGTTGTGCTTTGAGTTACCCCAGATCCAAGTACGAAGTAGATAAATGCCATGTAGATGTTTTTGTCCTTCCCAAGTCCTTTCGTCCCTAACCACTGACGTGAACGATCACGTGACACACGCCTCCGAGCCGAAGGCCTTCACCCACTTGCCGGACGCATTGTTGATCCAGGAACCATTCTCCTTACAATCATCACACGGGTCCCTCTTCGTCGTCGCGCCAAGATATGAAGTTCCGCCTGTCACCACACCACAGTTCCCGCAGTTGTTGTACGCTATGAGTGTACCCGGTTCATCGATGGTGTGCGGACACACATGTTTGGTTTGAGCAATGAGTTCTTTACACATCGTTGCGTTGGTGACCTGTGCTTCCTCCCTCTCAGTACTCAGTACTTGCGTCTGCTTGACACGAGAAGGCTTCTTCCATACTTCTGTGGTTTGGAGGTCGGCGGGTTCTTGGGAGGGGATGGTTGCACTTATCTCATCTCCGCAGGCTTTGACACGACGACTCGACTTCATATTTATAGCGAGGCACGCCCAGGCCCTGTTAAAGTGGTGCCATTCGACAGTAGTTGCCTAATGTGCAAGACCAACAGGAATCCTCGCTCAAATGTGCCTCCATGCAACATCCACCCCATTTGCACATCACATCGACACCCCGAGCAATGATTCGCTGGTGAGAAAACGAGGCAAGCATAAGGGGACGGATTGTTTCGCCCTGCTTTTCACGATATCGAGTGGTAGGCAAGAATGGGGATAGAGCGGCCATAAAAATTGTAACACAGCCTCCGCATTTGTGAGGCCAGCCCACATCACCGTCTGCAGTTGGCAAGGACGCATATTTTATCGGCGATCCCAAATCCGTGTTGTGTGCACCTACCCCACATCTGATGATCTCTCCCGCTCTTGCTAGAATAATAGTATCCCGATCCATTTGGCAGCAACATCGACTAAAGATCTTTCCTATCCCTGGTATGGGGGGTCTTTTAGGCAACATAGTCTGCGGAGCAGGTATGTAATATCTAAGCCAGGTCAGAAGTTCATGCATAGCCGCGTGAAATGCATATTTGCACACGACTGCCTAGCCAGATAGCCGTTTTGCTCAAGATTAAGTGTGGTTGGGCATCTACTTGCGGCCTCTTGGCCTCCACCCCTTCCCATGGTTTGGCCGCACTTCGTCCGTCTCCATGCCGTCTCACGCAGCCAGCTCAACAACCAACTACAAGGGTTGAGAAGCGTGTGTGTAAATCTCCCAACAAGGTAGAAGGCTCTTCTCGTGCAAAATGAATAAACAATAGAGTTCAGCTATTGTCATTGCTTCGCTGTTGCCAAAACTGAGGGACAAGCATGTTAACTCTGAAACGCGGTGGAAAGGCTGTTAGGGGAAAAAAAGGTAAAGGGAACATTGAACTTTAAGCACCCATAGATGCCGAGGTTGGGGCACTATACACTACCCCAAAGGGCTTGAGAAGGACACCGAACCATCCGGGGCCCCAGCACCAGGCGTTATTAATTAATCATCAGTTGCCGTTACCTCTCTACTCGGTATGCTTCTTATTTTGTTTTCAGATCGCATTGCTGGGTGACTATCTACAGACTAAACGCTAAACGGGTGTGTGCACCAGCAGGGACCTGGGCCCTTCAGGCATTCTGAGTCTCGAGGATATTATGGCCCGTTTAGTTGCTATCGATAGATTATATAGGATTATATAGTTCGCCTAACACAGGGTAACTTGATATGTCACCGGTGAGACTATATTTTGACGCTGGACACCTGTCCTCCTACAAATCTCTAGCCTCCTTTGGGCCCCTTTTTGCAGTCTTTGACTTGCCTCCTCTTCCAATGCAGTTTATCTGCTTCTGTAGACAAAGCTGCGATGGTAGGCTACTACAGAGAAATAGATTATCTAACTCACGCTAAATCTCAGAGACACTGGAGAAGTTCTACAGCACAGCATGTTCTAGATGCAAGCAAAAATTTCGAAGTTATTTGAGTGACATGGAAAAGAGCTGGTGTCGTCTTCTTTATTGTTGGTTACGGAAAGGCGGCGAGGTGGCAGTGCAATAGTGTCCCAAAATTGGGAAACTCACCCTCGCAACTCCACCATACGTTTTACACTTGGCCCACAGGAAAGGGATGGCGCCTGTGATGAACATACATGTGATAAAGGGCTCAGCCATCTCGTTGCGTGGCTCATTGTAGAGGGGAGAACCTAAGTCTGACTAGAGTCCCATCTAGACAAGCGGAGTTTCGCACGCATTGGTGAGGCATACTTCATGGTAAGCAGACCCGGCATATGTTGTCCATGTGAGCCAAAGATAGACCCTAGGATGGCTGTATCTATACTAGCCTCTCCTGCGTTATCTGACTTAGAGTGCCTCGGCCTTATTCTAAGCTCCCGTGTTCCCAAAAGTGGGCCTATTTTGCGTTGCTCACCCCCCTCAGCTGAGCTCAGCTTGAGCTCAGGCCGAGCTCGGCCTTGACGATACCAGAATTCAGCTTTGAATCCGAAAATGGATTTTGGTGTGCGCACTTTTCGTCTGTGTTTCAGGTGGTATCCTGTTTATGTTTAATCAAGTGCCTACTCCCACCACAACCTCCACCACCACACCGCCGCCAGAACCATACAATGGCATTGATTGCGAGTTCCTTCCTTCCTCCAGGGTCCTTGTCAGCGGGCGGTGAAACAGTCGCCTACGAAGCCCTCTCATACACTTGGGGGGACGCGACCTCGCTGCTTAGCATCCGGCTCGACAAACGATACTCAAAGCTGCAACGTCACACCGAACCTACACGCTGCCTTGACGGCCCTCCGCCATCCGAGCGAGCCGCGAATTCTGTGGATCGACGCCATCTGCGTCAACCAAGACGACAACGACGACAAGAACTACCAGGTTCCGCTGATGGAGACCATCTACACGCGCGCAACCGTCGTCAACATCTGGCTCGGTCCGGAGGAGTCACCTACACCGTCGACCAAGTCAGTCTTTGACGGAAAAACAAATTTCTGAATCTTTTCCTACATCTCAATAAAGTTTTAAACTCCGTACTGAGTACCCCTGACAACGTTTGTCTGGGCTGGGGTGGGCAAGAATCCGAGGCAATGGATAGAATAAGCTTATAGGTATTAGCTATCGAGAAAAGATCAAAGACGACAAGCGGCGCAAAATGAGGAGTATTGGCGTACAAGATGGCGTTGAAAGTTGGTTACAGTAGAAACTCAGCACTAACGAAGAGCGGCAAATGGAGAGCACCTATACCGATTTCGAAGTATTATAATGCCGTAATGGAACCTGAAGACCTTGGCTAAACCCCCAGAGGGCGAACCTCCAGGTGTATCCCCCTTTTAAAAGGGGAAGGTGGCTCATACCCGAGGTCCTTCTCGAGCACTAACTTCTTTCTCCCAAAACTGCGGGCGATTTGCTGCCGACATCCCTCTAGAATACTCACCGCGGTCTGCGAACCCAATAAACTCGAAAGTGGTCCTAGCAAACTTGTCGATAGCTCCAAATATGTCGTGGCGTATGAGGTAGAGATACCCCAACAGGACGGGCAAGACGGAAGAAGGCACAATGACTTCGATGAAGAGGCGGATGCTCCACTCGCGCTCGGCGGAGTACGTCACGAACGGGAGACTGAATATACTCTAGTCGAGTCGTGTTAGTCTGTTTCTTCTTCGGTCGGGTTTGCGTGTACTACATATAATATGACATTGACTTACCAGTACGATGCTAGCAGGCGCGAAGATTAGTGCGATGACAGACAGCACGGCGGACTGCCGACTCTCGTTTTGCGAAACAAGCGAGTCCAGCTATGGAACACTTCTTTAGACAGACGGATTCTCCTTGTCGACGTTAAGCGGGGTTTGCTTACCAGGCCAGATTGAGCCTCGTACCGACCCTTCAAGCTTTCTAGTTGACTCTTCATCCTCGAAGTGGTGTACCTTTCAAATGAAAGGTCATCGAGCGCCTCAATTCTCAGTTCTTGACTTAGCGTTCTCCAGAGGAGCCCGGCAAGACTTTCGGAAGAGCAGGAGGGGTTGCAGTCCCGCCTCACTATTTCGAAGCCCTCATTGCCCTTGCTCCATTCCGAGACAAAGTCCCAGACACCCAGCAGGAATTCCAGCGAGTCGGTGAGGATATTAAGATTTGTCCTATAGAGCTGCAGCTTGACGGTTTTCGCCATGAAGTCACTTCTCCAAGGCGATAGTTGGGGCTCGTTGGTCCAGGCCGCCGTGTTGGTGGCTCTTTCTGTTGAAATAATGTAGTCATTCAAAGTGTCTTGCCTCATGGAGCAGGACCATTTACATTCTCTCACCAATGCTAGTATTGTCGTCAAAGGGTGGTGCCATGCCGGGGTTCCACAGTGGGAGTCGATCTCCAGGGCTCTTAGCATGCGATCCAGGTGTCCATTTCTATTCATAGAGACTATCTTTTCGTTTTCGGAATGGTTGTTTGGCAAATTGTCGAACAAAAGACATCGCGTGTTCATGACTGTGCGTCCATCGGCGCTAAACTGAATCCTGAGGGCGAAAAAGATCTCGCGGACGGGATATTTCGGAGAGCAGAAAATGACGTCTGTACAGTTGAGTTAGAGTCTTCGAGCCCACCCGAGAACATCTGTCTCTTGAATATGGTAACCCTACGTAACGTGATGGGCGCCGAATCTCCCGTGCTGGCACCTCGGAAACAGGCGAACACCCCACGCAAGGAAGGAATGAGACCTTCCACTCTTCTGTGGAAATCGAGGGTGCCTATAATCTCTTGGAGCACCGCCAGCTTCGTACCGATGGGGTCTACCGTCCCGGTTCCGGTAGTGGCACTAGGAGAATTGTAATTAGCGATGCTAATAGAGTGCCCGGCGCAAAAGCCCGTGCCATCCTCGACCTCGGCAGCAATCCATTTTTAGTACATTAAAGTGAAACATCCCGGCTCTACCTCCGCTTCAGTGGTTTTCTGGATGTTAGCAATTGTTAGTATTTCTGCATGCACCGTGAGGCATCATCTAGCTTCTTGGACAACCTCAACTGACATCTGCAAAGTTCTTTATTTGCGTCTCATCTCGCAGCCAATTCCCTTGAAGTACATTTCCTGGAAAAGCGACGTCATTATAGATTCAGGCGACTCCGGACTCGACTTAGGAGGAACACGCCCCCTCCTTTGGCTTACCAGCACTCGAGTGGCCACGGGCACAGAACAAGTGATTCTCAGTCTCACACCGAGGACCGGACGCATCGGTCACCGGACCTGGTTCGACATTGCTTTCTGTCGCTATAGGGGTCTTCCGTTCTTCAAACCGTGGCAAACTCATTGCTGTATGTGAATACTTTGCTAGATAGAAAGGAAGAGCAGGAGCTTCAAACATCGGTCAAATCCCGATAAAAACGAAGGAAACCTTTTCAATTTGTTCTCATGTATCCTGCCGACGGGCCATGAGTCTTGCCGCTTCTTCCCTCACTTCTAGGGCAGGATCCATTGGAGCCGTCACATCAACAGCCGATCCCGGCAAGATGTCAGCACTGCCAACCCATGCGTGCATGAAACCCTGCAGACTGGCAAAATCCATCAAATGACATTCGACACAAGCCCTGTTCCCTAATGCAAAGTAAGCAAATATTACGGTAGGCATTGCGATTTGGGACAGGGACGATACATACACGAAGCAATGGCCTTTCCATTCACAAAGGCCTAGACCACCTGAGCCAACCTCCTTTCTTTGTCGCTGTGCATGAGCCTGGCTGTGGTCGAATGATTAGAGCCGTTTTAGTACCTCTGACTGGCTGACTTGGGTGCAAGGTGCCGCACACGTCCAGGATTCGCGGGATTTGGTGTGGCGGTGAAATGAAGGAACGTTGGCAGTACCGAGGTACCAGCCGTAAGTTTGTCCAAGCATGACACGCCTCCCGCAAATATCGTGGACGTAATATTACTATTGCAATCGATCACGCCGGTTTACTGTCGGACTAGCAGCGACCTGTGTATCAAGGGTTCCCGGAGTTCCATGGATACCTTCGCCGTATATTTTCGGAGGACCTTGAGCGATATGACTTAAAAAATCCGGCCTGACACCAAAATCCCTAGTAATAAAAGGGAACTATCTAGTCGTCGGACTCAATCAAGCAACTTTCGTTGACCCTTTGCTTACCACATGCAACAGGAAATGTCAGTCATGTCCATGTCATACGTGGATCTCGAAGCCATTGCTCGATCCATCAAGCGCGAGCTTGGCTCGTTCAATACTACTGCCAAGCAAGATGTCGGCGGACCCGGAAATTCCGTGCGGGAAATCTCATTTTCCCTCGTCACCTCTAAAGCCAGTCTCCATGCGGAAGCCCAGCTCAGAGAGGCATACGAGAGCATCTCCGCTCTTTTTCGGGACAGAGATGCAAGTCTCCAGGAAGAAGTTGACAAGAAATGCCGATCTCCAGCTTCAAGATGATGGGACCCCTCGCATGCCCACAGTCACCCGCTTCAGTCGCCCAGCAAAACGGAGACTTCGGTGGGGGTTGTTGCCATGAATCGATACATGATAGTACTCTATTTTATCGGCTGGTAGCCGCTTGGAAAGCAGGGCCCGGGCGAAGCTGACAAGCCCGAATTGAGCTGGTTTTAGATAACCGGTGTCGCACAAGAGGCCGATAACAGCTCTGTCAAGAGCATGGCTAGGAATGGCCGCGGTATCCAGAAGCTCAGTACCACCGATACCCCGTCCACACTCAAGGGAAAGAAATCGCAGCTCCAGGTCGAGCTAGATACAAGCAAGGAAACCAGGGCGTTCTTGTACCTTATCTTCAAGAAGGGTGTCGCTAAATTGTCTCCTACACCGGCGAGAAAGGCCAAACAAACTGGCAAAGACGCCCAGGAGTACCAGATGAAGGACTGGAAGGTCGCGTCTAACATCGACATTAGTGGCTTGGCTATGTCCAAGATCGACGGCGACTATTCTTCTGTTACCAGCCAAGCCTCCAATTGGTCCAGCTACTCCCGGTTCCGTCCGATTCTCAACTTTGCGAGTAGGCTTTTCCCACCCTTCCCCTCTCCCTTCTCGTTTCAGTTCTTTCTTCCTCTTCCTTTAGGTCATTACTCTCACAATGAATGGAATCGCTAACGGTTGCTCACAAACAGCGACCACGCCGGAGGAATACATGTGTGTGATATCCATCCCTACCTATCAGCTGACCTACCATAGATACACAGTAGCTGACAGATAACTCCGCAGCTCGTCGAAATCATCTATTCCAAGAGTCGATTCCGAGAGGCTGGCTACCTTTCCCTACCTTCTCGATGTTTGGTGCCAGAGTCAGACTGCGATAGAGAAACAGACATTTGCGTATGCTTGGACCACTACCAATCCCAAGGACGCTAATGCCGTGGCCCCAACGTTCGCCGCGACTAGCATGAAGCTGCAGACGCACAAGTCATCACAAGTATCCGACGACAACACCGTTCCTGGGACCGGTACCTGCTCGACCCTGACCAGAATCTCCTCGAGAGGGTCAACGAATGGACGCACATCGCCGCCGTCTCGGCCCGCTGCAAGTACTCGGAGGCCAAAGCAACCAAATCTCCATAAGTCTCGCCTTCCTCCGACTCTCACTATTATTTGTAGATTTCGGCCATGCTTGATGAGGTTGCTCCAAGAGCATCTGTCGATCTGACTCTACGGTTATTATACGTTCCAGGCCAACAGTTATGCCTCCTACTTTGTCCTGGCGCCGTAGCTTCATTTCTCGAGCGAGATGGTCGTTATTCTAGGATTCTGTGTCGCCTCTACTCGGACTGATCGCAAGACGCCCTGTTAGCTTTGAATTGTGAAAATGCAGAGACTATTCCATATAGAAAGAAATGTAGATCAACCATTCAACGCTTTTATACACTATCTAGAAGAAATATTTTTCGCAAGCACACCTTACTACTTCCATATTATCACTAATCGATGTTCGGCAAGACCACTAACAATTATAATACCCGAGTAGTCTCGTCGAGGGGCCCAAGTGATTGTTGGTGAGATATTAGTATTCACTTGCCCAATTGTGTAGCTCCTCTGTTGAGAGAGATTTAAACGGAGGCCCGCGCACCTGCGAGGTTTGTTCAACGAAGACAGGTATTTCGCAAACATATCTAGGCCGGCCAATAGGCAGGCAAGTTGCTTTCCCGTTTGCATAAAGAATACGCTGGGCGCAGGGTTCGCAAGGCATTAATATGTACAACAACTGTATACATACGTTTCCGCACCCTAAACCTGACATTTCGTGCTCCTGCAGCTGGGCTGACTGTCTCAACTGTGTCTAATTTTACGAAGTACATATGCATTTATTGATCAATTGGTCCCCTCGCCCATCTTTCCTCTTCTTTCTCTTCTTCTCCAACATTCAATCGAGAGCGTATGTAGCAAGATGCATGCATCCTGGTCTGGGCATCCTGCTGTTCTCGCATATGGTTCAGCCAGTGACATACCGCGCCTGCCAACTTGCCTCTTGGAGGGGCCTAGTTATTGTTTGTAGATAAGAAAGTGAACTTCTTGGCAGCATATGCGATCTGACAATATTGATATTCTGCGACAGATGAGCTGCAAGTAAGCAAAATGGTAGAGCCGCTGAAGCACCTCGGAGCACCTCTTGCAACGCAAGCATCTTGGGTGAAGGGTAATGCAACTAAATAGCACTGTGAAGGCTTCAAGCCAGCAGGGTAAGGAGGAAAAGGGAAGGAAAAAAAATTCAAGCATAGAACAGATCAACCACTCGATCTCAGTGCCAACAAAAAGGCTCGAAGAACAGCCATTAAGGTCTTTAGCATTCAGGCGAGAACTCGCAGACAGAGGAGAATAAAGGGCCTGTAAAGCGCGCTAAGCTTATTATGTACAGATTTCAACAAGGGAATCGCGTCTTAGCTCCGTACAAACTAAAGAAAACTTTGTGACGAAGTTGAAGGTATTCACCTTCTCCTACCGTTGACAGCAACGCAAAAGATCATCTGTGTTGTCCAATGTCCGACGCATTATCGCATAGAAATGAGGCTTGAAGAACAGGGCAACGCCGCATTGCGGCTTGTGCTCATCGGAGTTCTGCGCAGTCGCGCAAAACTAGACACAGCCACCACCCAGCAGGCTTCAATTAAGATCACCGCTTGGCCCTTCCCACCACATCAGACACTTGGAATTGCTCGACGACGCCATCTCTAGTCATCGGATATCCTCCAAACGTAGACTAGACTTTTCATCTATAAAGGTGCTCCCTTCGAATTCGACTCATTGTTCCTGGCTCCGGAGATTCGTCAGAAGTCGCTGCCCCCAACATTGCTGAACTGAGGGAACTCTGGCCGTAAATGGATACTGAGGTATTGAGCCCTGGACGGTCGAGTGAGGTCCAAGAAAGCGGTTCAAATGTCCCCTGTGGCTCTACTCCTTCGCTGGTCAAAGAATCCGATGCGCGAGACAACCCACCGGCGACTTTCGTATGGTTACCTGCCTCTGGCGATGGCGGACGTGTCGCGATTGAGTCTCAAGGCCAGTTGGTCCCTAACGAGGAGATGGTAAGTTTTCTCTAGTTTCTTCCTCTGGAAAAGTAGAGAAGGAGACAAGCCTACGCCTCAAGGTACCATAGTCTAATGGAGTTTCCCAGCTCAACCCCGACGTAAATTCTGTCAGCCCAACGTCTGATGCTAGGTTGAGAATCTCGCCGGATCCTCGCCCACAATCCCCGCCTCTGGACAAGCCCTTTTTTGACCGCAACAACCCTAAATATTGGGCTCCGTGGTCAAGACGAAAAGGGGTTCCACTGGTCAGCGGGAACGTGAGAGTGCGTCGTCGTTCCGGTGACGCCAACGAACCGTCGCACCAAACCGCAGTTCAGCAACCGGAAAAATCTAGTAAATGCCAACGAGTGCCCAAAGCTTGTACCCGCAAGACGGGTAGGCCGCTGGCCTGCTATTACTGTGCACCTGCGATATCTCCCGCATGGAAACTAGATAAGAATGGAAATGCTATATGTAACACATGTGGTGTGTCACTCAACCTTGATATTAATCTCTGCCACCCCTTTTCCTTACTTTGACGCAAGCGCCATGAATAGAGGCGGGAACTGACTTTTGGAGATCGCAACTATGCACGTTTCGGTGCTCACCATCATGATGTAAACAACAAGGCGAAAGCAGAGATACCGAGACAGAAACGTCCTATATTTGCTCATGTTCGGGACGATGATGAGCACGTTAGCTACGATGACGCGGCCCACAGCGCTCAACGAACTCCTGCAAGTGGGACCATTCAGGGCAAACTTGGGGTGCCGAGTTCTAGTCAGCTGGATATTACTGACAATTCCCCGATTCCTACGATCGAAAAGGATCTGGGTTCTGAAGAGGTTGAAACGGTGAGTCCGTCAGGTTTAACCAAATCTCGGCTAAGATATGTGTGCTCACAACGTAACATAATAGCCCGACCAAGGCCGCCAAACGAAAGAGCTGGCTCCACCCATGCGTGGTTCTTCTAGCGATCAGGATTCCTCGCATGACAGCGAACAGGAGAGACTTCAGTCTAGCGGCGAAGTGTTAACGCTGAGGCAACGATTGGATGCTCACAAGAGGCGGCTGATCGGTAACGTTCTCGAAAATATCATCTGCTGTCTGGAAGGGAGGTTTGCATCGATGCAATGTGACGGCGGAACTAGCGCCTCATATCGTCCCATTGGGGATACAGGAGCAGGTGTTAGCCGATCCTTGAAAGGAAAGGAAGTGGAGAGAAAGAGGAAACTTGGACAGGTTGGTAGCAACGAAGAAGATGACGAGGATGATGCACTGGAGGAGGGAAACTTTAACAAAGTGAGGAAATTGGATTCGGCCAGATTGCTACTGGCATGTCCATTCTTCAAGCACGACACGGGCAGGTACAGAACACACAGGGCCTGCTGTGGACCAGGCTGGGATACGGTGCATCGCATCAAGTACGTCAATACTTCCCAGAGGCTTCCTGGTGACTTCGGCTAATGGTCCTTATTGACACTTAGGGAGCACATTTACCGAAAGCATCGCCAACTTAGGCATAGGTGCAATCGCTGCTGTCGGTCATTTGACAACAACCAGTCCTTGTTAGAGCATCAAAGGTCCACGACGCCTTGCGAGCTTCAAGCCATTGCACCTGTAGATGGTATCGATGAAGCTCAAGAGAAGCTACTTCGGTGCCGCAAAAAGACGTGTCCGGGTCTTAGCGAAATTGGAAAGTGGAGGTCGATGTACAAGATTATCTTTCCCCATGTGGCTGCGGAAGATATACCCTCTCCATGTAAGTTCTGTCAAACGTGTGCTGATGATTAGTGGGCGTTAACAGTTTGGATATTAGTCTACGAATACGATGAAAAACCGGACTCAGATGGCAAAGGACGGTCTGAATACTTCGCTGAGTACAAGCAGTACCTCATCCCCCGCCTTAGAAGCAGACTCGAGCACCAATTCGAAACGGATCTCCGCATTTTCGAATCCGGTATGAAGAAGAAGGCCATTGACCTTGTTATGGGAGTGCAGTTGGAGATACTTAACGAGTTTCGGAAGTGGACGCCAGGGCCATCTCATCAGAAGGAGCCGGAGCACGAACCTGAGTCGGCTGCAAGTACCAGGATGGTCATGGGTAATAGCGAGAACCTCCAGTCGTCAACCATGTCCACGTTCGAACCGGATGACCTCCAGCTGACGTACGATGATCTCGGAGAGCTCGAGTTCCTAAATCCGTTGGACTTCACCGACGGTAATAGCGGCGATGGGTGGGAGTGGGCTGATATGGGTGCCGGATATAGAGATCTACATATCCCGTCTGCTTCTCGAGGTCGACAGACTTCTGATCCTGGCTACGAGTCCCAGGAGACAACGCAGGAGAAGCCAGGCTCTCAAGGAAATGAAATCATGGGTAGGGAGCCTCATTTCTCGTATTTTTGATATTGGGTTACCATTTCTGGGGATGATTCTGTATTTTTGTTTTTTTTTTTTCGGTTGAGATCTTCTACATTTAACACCAAGAAAGTGATTGATTATGAATGTTTACACACAGCATCGCGCGGTCAATTGTGGTGCAATGACTTTCAAAATCTTCCTTTTATTCTATGCTTAAAAACAAACCGAAGTCAGATTGTCGAAACCGTCCATGGCGAGCGGCAGAGAAGCTCCTCCCAACGGAGCGCTTTTTGCGGCCTTCCAAACTGTTTCCCATCTGCACGAATGCGCGAGGCACGAGAGGCAAGTTTCGGTGTCGTTGTGCTTTTCCTGCTATCCCAAGGACCAGGGAGCTGAATCAAGAGCCAAGCATAGCGCCGATAAGCCCAATCTCCCTCGCGGATGAAGTCCTTGTGTGGTCATTTAAGATGCCCGCGAGAATGGCCGACGGTCGATGATTGGCTTGCTTGCGCGTTCATTGGATCCTGCCAAATTTTGACTGTGCATTGAAGCGCGGGCCGTTTCTAGGTCTGGCCCTTGTCGTGCCGAACAGTCATACCTGTTTATACGCCTTGAGTTTCGTCGACGGGCATATGGTCATACGGTTTCACCATTTATTTCTCGAAACAAAGCACCGGGGGACATGGTGATGGATGCGGCAGGAAGGGCAGAGAATACCACTGCGCCATTTCGCCCGAAGAAGCGGGTCTTGGAACAGAGGATGATCGCACCATGCCATCTCCAAAACTTGTGTGCCCAATTTATATATAACAGGGTTCGATTTCCGATAGAAAGTGACGCAATGTCGGCGGGAGTGAGGTGCGGAAATGATTAACATCGGCGAGCAGAGGTTGGGTCGCATTTCCTTCTTCGGGAACTTTCCAAATATCATGTGGTCGAGGGCTAAGACGCTCCGAGAAACAGATATTGCGTACGACAAAACTGGGTGGACTATATAGGGTACGAGGATGTTGATGCTTCCTTTCAACTCGGGCTAGAGTCGAGTAGTTTTTTTTTTTGAGTCTTGGACATTACCGACCATCAGCCCCATGAGGCTCGCGAATTTGTCTCCAGGCCTCCGACAGTATTTATCGTCCGATTCGCTGGATTACCCTTTGACGTTTGCCATATCAGCATCGACATGGGATAAATAGGCTCTCCAACCCGCAGAGTCTTCCCCTGGTTCAAATCGCTTCGGTCCCGAGGAGCCGACCCACCTGTGCCGCCAGTAGTGGCTGGTCCTGATAGCAGTATTCTTGGCGTTTGTCCGGGCCGTATTTAAGGAAACAGACCATCCATGATCGTACCATGTCCCCATATAAGGCGGTGGGCAGGTGGGACAGATCTCCTATAGATGGCATCCCACTAGGATGCCCGGGTTGACATGGCCTTTTCAAAACAGTGCAATGCCAAACCCGCGCTATACGGTAACAGGGATTGGGATGGCTCCGGCCACGTCGCAGAATGAAAGGGTGGCCATGTTGACTAGGAAAACGGAATTCGGAGAACTGTTGACAGGCTAATCAGAGGTAGGTCGTCAAAAGATGATATAGCTGGCTTCTTCTAGTATTCTATAATGCCATCATGAAGTCCCTTGGAGTTCGTTGGGCAAAGCTCATCTTGATCCTCGGTCTTGGAGACAAAACGCGACACTCCAGAGCTCTCCCTTCAGAGGCTCAATTGTGCCTCTATGTACCAGCGTTTCCCAGAAAGAGCCAGACTCGCAAATGGCCCGCATCGGAAGTTCACTGCACGGTTGAGGGGATCATAAGCCGTGAAGTGTAAAAGAGAACATTGATCAAACGCCGGGGGAGAAGAGAGATCCTAATCCCAAGCAGTTGGCGGAAGACTGGATTCGTCCCAACACAACATGTCACGTCAGGCATAAAAACCGACCCCTCCGTCCACATCAAATTGTATTCAGTTCGAATATTCCAATGTCGCTGCATTCACATCTCGGAGGGTCGTGGCATTGCGCGTGCTCGGTTGAAGATGTCAATGTTGCACCCTTCAAATAAAACGAGTGTCACGCAGTCATACGCTACAATGGCGATCTTTGGCATTCCAGTTCCGTCGAAGGCGGCGGTTGTCTCGGCCGCGCTGTGGTTCGTAACGAGCTTGTTCGTTGCTTCGGAGGCCGGCCCTTTCTTCTGCTGGCCCCAGAGGTCCCCGAGCTCGTGTGCTAACCCCTCACAATTGTACGGGAGGGATCGGACGATAGAGGTGAAGATAAAAAAGTCATATAAAAATAGAGAGATATATCTTATAAATGCCTGGTAGGTATATTTAAGACAATTTGAAGGGGATCGTTGGCGATGTTCCGCGCCATGGTAAGAGAAGCTGGGTTATGACAGACTGGACAGAGGATGGCTGGTCCAGAGGGTGTGCGTGGTTTTATAACCTCTCTCCAGAGTCGATCACGATTCACGAGCAACGGTGATAAGCATGATTCATGGGTCAAGCGACGCGCTCACCACAAATCGGTGATGGTGCCATTCAGTTGGCAGAAACAGTATCCCGTCTAGCCGGGAGATCGGCTCGGACTTTCGGGTGAAATCACCATTGCGTCCATGATTTCATCCGTTTGTCTCCAATGAAGCCAGTACCCAAAGTTAGGTCTTATAGTTTGCTCGTAGCAGGAACGGGCTCAAGTTAATTCCAAGTGAGATTTACGCGTTCCAAACTCTGCCAACTTGACAGTTATAGTAGCTTTACCCCCATCCCATATTTCCTCGTCTGTCTGCCGTACATAGTTTGGGCTAGCTGATGATTGGTGTTAGACACTTTCGTAGGCAGCAATCAGGCTCCCGATGTGCATTGCGAATTTGCGATTGCGATCCTCCACGTGATTACGATGTTGGTCTGCGAAGTGTAAAAAGTGTCAGTGGCTTTGATTGATTTCTCGATCCAGACTCCCAGACTCCCAGGCTCCCAACTCCTTGTCCCAAACTTTCATATTCCTACATCATCGGTACAACCTCCCAAATATCTCTCAGCAAACTACCCCCTCGCTGGATGGAGGTTGCGATATCTTCTTCACCGCTCCTAGATATGGAGATGTCCACAGTCTCGAAGGATCTTCTTTCCCAGATGCCTCTGGATATATTGTTTATTATCCATAAGCACCTTCCCAGGCTCTCTCGTGTTGCCCTTGCCCTCTCGAGCAGGGGCTTTTGCACAGCGCTCTATCCCTCATCCCGTCTTCCTGCTCTCACTGCCCTGGAGAGGACCGAATTGTTCCTACTATTAGAGAGGGAAATACCAGGCCGCTTCTATTGTTTCTTCTGTACGAAGCTCTGCGTCTTTGATCAGATTACCGGCTGTCGGGGGCAATTGCTTCACGAATGCTCCCTGACGAGTCTCCACATAAAGAGGCCATGGCAACTTCCTGCCGGGGACCAGGTCGAGCTTTGGGATGGAACGATAGCGAGATATGTGTCGGATCTCCTCAGGGTGGAGGTGCTCCGTCGATGGGAGCCACCTCAGACGCACCAGTGGGCGAAATCTCGCCGCCTATTCACAGATCGAGTAGAACTGTGTTTTGCGGAAGCTCATCTCGCGATGAACCGGCATCTATACGGCGATGAATACGGTATTCTACTCGACTGGAGCACTACCCGCGAGGCGTATATTTCCAGGAGATTTAAGGTTGCTCGGCCTTCCTGCCGCCATCGTCGGGGAGGCCTTTACACGGGGCCCAAGGACCTGCCTAACCAATCCTCACGCAAGGTTCATTTCACTAGAGCCATGCGTCAACGAACGAAGTACGAGTCCGCGAGCGAGGCGGAGCCCTGGGCGTTTCACCGCTCCTTCCAAGCCAAGGTCATCCAGGACGGCCTCTATCTCCGAGTATTCCACAGCATATCGGCACCTCGGGTTTCTGCGGACCAGTTCAAGTGTATCCTGAGGGAATGCGGGTTACCAATTTGCAAACACCTGCAGCTCGGCTCCGCGAAGAATTACACCGCTGATATTCCAGGCCTTCAAGGGGCGTACAATCATACTGCGACTAGAAAAAAGCAGCCCGTTCTCGAATTTAATGACTTCAAGGATGAGGTCCGATCTTGTAGCTGCTGCCTCGCCGACTTTGCCGTCTCGCTCCAAACGGGCGACGATTCCCGGGGCTGGAAACTTGAGCTCTCGACGTACCACTTTCTAGGGAGCTGCCGGACTCCAAAGGACCAGGAGTGGAACATCTTTGTGGGCACGGCTTCTCGGCGAGAGATTTCTCGGGTTCGATGTCTTCGCGATACCAACCCTAGGTTAAATTTGGGTATGATACGAAAGCAATGGGATGAGAGCTGTGGCGTGCTGGCGGATGATGATGGAGAGGCGAGATGGGCCTGTCCCCGGGAGAGTCAGTATTCGAATTTCTCGAATTTCCCAATGCCACGTTACAACTAGTGGAACTGGGAAGTCTACTCGCAAAATGCCAAGGAACAGTTGCAGGAGGGAATAATGGTGCGCCGTGAATGTGGTAAAAGTCGAGTCTCGAATAGACATCATAAGATGGGTAATAAAACTGAAGCAGGAGCGCTTATCGAGTCTGATTCGTCTGTAGAGTTGCATCCATATGTCTCAATGAAGAGGATCTCAGCTGGGTTTTATCGACTGTTATCCTTGGCAGGTAAGTCGGGTCAATATTGGCCCGAGTAAATTGGGCAACTCAACAGTTCATCCACAGGTATGGCGCGATCTATTAATACTTCTATTTCCCATCGACCCTGCAGTATCTGCCTCTGCATTGTCGCGTGCCTCATCATCTTCGAAACATATGGCGATTGACGCCTTCCATCGCATCCGATATGTAACTGTCTCGTCTCGTCTCTGTCCGTTTTTCGCAAAGAAAAGAGTAAAGAGTCTCCCAGAATGGACCAACAGCCCATCCCAGCCCCTCCTGGGCCTGCACCCTCCACTGAGGTGAAGATGACGCCGGCGACAATCGCAAAGGCTCAGTCGATACAAGACCAAGATCAAACACATTTCGGAGATCGTCCGGAATCATTCCAAAAAGATCAAGCGCATCCCCACTCCAACGCCAGAGAACCATGGAGCCTCACGCGTGTACTTTCCGTCCTCGGCATCATATTGCTTTGTCTCAGCCTACTTCTCATCCCAGCGTTCCTTGTTACGAGGAGAAGAGGCGAGGATCATGGCCACTCTTCCTCTACGAAGCAGCCTGCTGGTACCAGCAATGCCGTTCCTGCTAGACCGGCCTGGTTCGTCCCAATTGTCATAGTTGCCTGGCCCGCGGTTCACTTCGGCGTCGCTCGATTGCTTGGGCAAGGAATGCAAGCGATGCAAGCATTCGGAGCCCAGCTGCGGTCCCCGCCATTGCTGGCCCTCGGGAAGACACTCCACGTCAAAGAACTAAGCGAGATTTTAAACTGTGCCGCCTTATCACTTCTGATCATCGCAGTATCGACTGTCTCCAGGAGCTATGCTTGGCGGGCCGACGGTCACGACATGTGTAATCGCAGTGGCCTGGATTGGATGGTGTACCAGCCTATGGCGGAGCGCCGGACTATGTGGAAAGTCTTCTTTGCGTGCGTTCACGCCGTGGGCCAGCAGGTACAGATCTCAGCGCTGCTGTTTCGATATGGTGGCGGATGGATAGGCTTGAGGGGGTTTATCGTCATGGTCGTATCGGCCCACCCGGTTTTTGGCCTGATGGCATGGCTAGGCCTGTGCCGGTTTGCAGCGGTCATGCAGAACTCGTCGTTGTTGATATTAGGGGTGCATATAGTGTTTTGGCTCGTTGCTAAGGCCGAAATCTTCTCTGCTTTCCTCGGAAGCAGGTTTGACCTTGAATTTCGACATTTCCGGACCCTTGGGGAGTTGGTACTATATACGTTGATTATGTGGATGGTGAAATCGGCTCCTGTGGCCTTGTTCTGCGAGCCTGACAGTTGTGGGAGTTAGAAAAGCCGGCCAAGGTCTCTGGTTGATGCATGATGCAAGGACATCAATGATATTCACGACTTTATTAATGAAAGGATGTGGTTTGGAGGAGATTCGAACTTGGCCTAGCTTCTTTGAGTTTATTCAAGCCCCATCAACTTATCAAATTAATCCCCCCCAGCATTCTGAACTTTAACGCGCTCCCTGTGCTGCGTAGCAGTGAAGCGCGACAAGAGTTTGTGACACCGAAGCCGAAGTGGTGGGTTTGCGACGGGGAAATTCCGCGTTGACAATACAAATTTCTCAAATCCTGTGGTACCTAGCATTAAGAATACCGTATAGACGGATTAAAACCGGAAGATGGACAGCTTGAAATCACCGGCTTATATCTCCCCACAGTCCGATCTTTAATAAGGGGAAAGATAGTACCGTTAGTACCCTCAAAAGTCTTGCACGTCGTCTACATCCATCAACCACTCGCATTCGTTCTCCGCCTCGAGAGAGACAACGTCATCAGGATGGATATAGCTGCCGATATCGTTACTCTTCATAGCGCACGTCATAATCACCCGCACCTGCGCCCCTGAGGGGCCCAGCCAAGTCCCGATCCCCCTGAGCTGCGAAACTATGACCAGCATGTCATCCAACCACCCAAATGCGGTCAACTCAAAGTGCGAGACATTATCAAGAATGATAAACACCGTTTCTCCCGGTGGTAAGCTGCCCAATAGTTGGCCAAGGAACGCGAAGAGGGCGGTCGGACCATAGCCGCTTGTCTCGCCCGCATCACGGACACAGTTTTGGTCGATGAGCTGCGTATCAATGCCCCAGCGCACCAGGTGCATGCATAGCTGAGCGATGAGACTGCGAAGCATTCCCCGAGGGCCGCCTATCGGATCTCTGGGGTGGGTATGTAGGCCGCAGAAGTAGTGTAGAACAATGCCCCTTCCCGTATGGTCTCTCTTTCTGATCATCATCGATATGAGCGTCGCGCAGAAGACGGACAAGGCCGAAACGGAGTTATTAAAGTCCTCGTCACATTGGCCGTTGACGAGAATCAAGTCGGATTGTGGGCCGCAATCTTGTTCTGTGTCGGACCGAAGCCATGCTTGAAACCTGTCGGTGGCCAAGAGCCAATTTGTGCGGCGAAGAGCAGGTTCTTGTAGGTCGCCGCTTTGGCGTAGGACATGTTCAATATCGTCTGCGACATGGCCAATATTCGGTAAATGCATTGACCCTGACGAGGCATGACCCCGTATGACCGGATCAATGTTGACGATATCGAATATCTGCTCTATGCTGACTTCAACATGGAGAGAGGGAACAGTGAGCTGAGTGGACTGAGAGCAACCTGGCGATGGCGGCAGCGTCTGGTCGTAGAACGGGAGACTTGATCCAGTGATCTGCCTAGGTATATGCTGTGTCTGTAGAACATTTTGTGCAACCAAATAAAACACATTTGTGTTCAGAAACAGGGCCTCCTCAATGTGGTATGTATGGATGGCTTCGATATTTGCCATCCTCCTTTCCATCGCCTCGAATCTGTCGCCAATGACTTTGAGGTTCTCGATGCCTTCGCTGACCTTGCCCTCGATGCCTTTTATGGCCCGTCCTGTCTCGACGACAGTGTCTTGTATTTGCAAATTCCTTTGGTCTCGGAGGTGCCTCGTCCGAGTCTCCACGGCATTGCACTCTCTGTTTATCAACTCGAGAGCTTCGTTTATCACGACAGCTTCTTGCTCTGGGTGTTGACGCATGAACTTCCTCAGACCTACGATTCAACCGTCAACCCAAAGTCCATCATGCGAGGCGGTGGAGAAAAAAAAAAGAAATAAAAAAGAGGAGAAAAATGATTACGGCGAGAGTAAGCAACGGGGTGAGAAACCAACCTGAGGCTTTCTGCTTGCGAAGTAAGATCCTCAACAGAACGGCGATCTGCTGTACTAACACGGCGTAAAGGTCTCTCACACGCGTGACGAGGACTTCGTCGGCTCCGAAAGATGAGAGATCATTACATGCCCGCTCAAAGATGAAGGGAATATCCTCTAGTGTCTTGAGAATCTTTCCTTGGTTTTCGATTCGACGCTCGATGAGCTTCCAATACCGGGTTGAATTTTGTTAGCTTGAGTACTTAACTAATTTAGAAGCTGGGGATCATTTCTAGGACAATAATACCTTAAACACAAGAGTGAGACCCCCTCTCAAAACACTGAGGCCGTCCTGCTCAGGTACCACTTGAGAGAGGCCCTGGAGCGTCTTGATAGTCGCCAGGTTGCGCAGCATAGCTCGCCCCTTGTTTGTTGCTTTCGTCGCATATGTTTCCTTTGCTCTCTCGATAGCGGCCATGACATCCTCCCAGCGACATAACTGAGGCTCCATACCGGGCTCGGTGGTTTCCCAATTATTTAGGATCTCTTCGAGATCGCTGGTAAGAGATATCGCGATTTCCTCAAGTCAGCGTGTCCTTATTTTAAAGCCGACACGGGCGAGGAGCTAAATTTCATCTATGCACGTACTGGTGCGGCTTAACCTCAACATATCGACAAGTCTTCTTGTCAAATTCAGCCTTGGTCTCTTCCAAGGCAAGTGCGGGAAGTCTTTGCTTCCCTTCAGTTTCCTTCCAGCGGTCGAAGGTAGCTATCTCGCGGTCATCCCGCAGTATTTTTGTTAGAGATGAGGGGAGTAACTCCCGCTTCTGCTGTGATACCCAGGGGAGAGGCATAGCGGCACGGTTGGTCTTCAGACGTGAAATGGAATGAATGCCAGGCTGCGGGACTTATAGACAAGTCGATATGGCGACGGGGGAAATGATGGTGAAGAAACAGGCGAAAGAAAGAGAGAGATAGATAGATAGAGAGAGAGAGCCAGAATACCCGTAATTCACCGATACAGGCTTACTCTGATGAAACGAAAGGAGACAGTCGACAAGTCACATCTACCCCGCTCCGCAGCCTTGCCAGCAGTGCATCTAGGTGTGTAGCTTTCTCTTCTCTCGTTGGCTCGTTTGCGAGCTGAATGTTCTCAGCATTGTGGCTTGGGGACGGGAAGGGTTGCATTTTGGGGTGTTCCATTGGCGTTCGTTCTCTCCCCATTCATGGGTTGCTCTGATCTTCTTTCCCCTTTCTCATCTATGTTTGGCACCGTATTTCCTGTCTCTCACTCTCGTTTCGCGCCTTTGCCGACGGAGATATTTCGTTCGTTAGCCCGATGAAATGGCATCTACTTCCACGGAGACAGACCAGGGAGCTCCCGTCTTGCTCGTAGGTCTAGCGGACAAGGGCGCAGATGCTGAAGATCCCAAACCGCGCGAGCCGGAGGCCCCGACTGACACAAACTCCTCTGCCCCCCCACCTCATAGCCAGCTCCTTACACCACTCGATACAGCTGACGTCAACGCCGCATCCATCGCTACTGAAGAGAAAGTGATATCGCTGGAGACTTCCAGCAGTCCCTTTTCTCGCCCCGACGAGGCAGATTGCCTCTGTGCGAGCAAAGAGACCGCCGCTCGTTGTGCCAACTGCTGGCTACGCCTCGAACGACTGATCAGCAATCTCGAAAATCGCGTGAAGAATGCCGACGGAGGTGACTCTAAGAGTACCGGTCATGGACAGGAGCGACCATCGCCAACGAAGGCCAACGACGATCCAGCAGAACCGCCGAAACCACCGACAAAAATCGTTCCCAAAGTTCGATACTGCAATTTCACGCAGTTTGCCAATCACTTCGCCTCGGAGGACACGCACGCGATTGAGGTGCTCAAGACTGGTAGTCGACTGGTCAAGGAGATCTACGATGAGTGGGAAGAACGGTGCCGTCTGGGTGTTGAGGGTTACAGCAAGAAGGACGCTGATGAGAAGCTCTCGCGAAGGTACGGGGCCAATTCGACTGAAACCTGGATACACGGAGTCCGCATTCAATCTCCAAGATTGATGGAAATCTTTGACAAAGTCACCGATTATCAATGGGGGACGAAACCTCACACGTTCCTCCGCCCGTTCCGGTACTTCATACATTTTCACAACAAGCTCAAGGAGAAGCTAGAGTGGATGGAGGAGCTCATTAAGAACGCTGATTCAGACGAAGACGCTGCAACCGCTTCGAAAGAGGCCAAGGGCGAAGAGGATGTATTCCGCTCGGAAAGCGCCTTGGAGGAGTTTCGGTGCTACATCAAGTTTGCCGAAACCGAGATTGTGCCATCGTACTGCGCCTTCGAGGATGCCGACTTCGGAGCCTCGAGGAAGATCAGGTATCAAGATCTATGGTGTCTGTTCCGACCGGGCGAATTGATCTATATCCCGCAGAATACTCTCGTCAACTTGTATAATACTGGGGGTGTGCTCGATCAAGCCGCGAACAATTCTCCCGCCAAAGGTCACGGCGCAACCACTCTCCAGCAGGTGTGGCGACTGGTTTATACCCAGCCCACACATGGGTGGGAGTATCTGGTGGAAGAGTTTGACGAAGATGACTACTTCCGCGCGTCCTGCTACTACCTCGACTACGACGGTTCGGCATACGCAGGGGTTATCTATCCTTTCAAGATCTCATATTTCAAGGACAATAGGGACATTCGTGACCTCCCTTTCTATCCCATTCGCTTTGCCGAGGATTGGGAGTCACGCCTCGCTGAGGGGCGATGTTGGGGAGAAAAGTTCACCGAGTACATCGATACGAAGCATCTCTGGTACACAGGCTGGTCCGTCACGACTCACCCTGTCGGTAGTCAAATTGCGCAGCCGGCCAGGAAGCCTGACCATATTGAAGGCGACGTCATCATCGATTTCCAGGAGACATTCAACAACTGTCCCGAATGGAAGAAAGGCTTTGCCGACGAGGAGCCCATGGCTATTAGTCGTGGAGGTTTCTATGGAACGGTCGCCGGGAACCATGCCATCATCACCTGGTCCGATGTCCACCGCACAAAACAAGTTTCTTCGTTTACTGAGGCTGTGGTCGATCAAGATAATATCGACTCGATTGAGCACGACGTATTCCTGTCCAAAAGCTGCTTCTTGACCCGCAAATCGCAAGCTCTGAAGCCTATACCCACTGGGGATGATCTCGCTCTGTTGCCGCGCCGCTTGTTTTGCTACGCCATAAGAGACCGCATGTTCGTGCCAATTAACGTCTACCATCTTGCGCCCATCGAGCGACAGGCGGACGTATTTGACAAGTTGGAACTCCGCCCCGAGCATAAGCGGCACGTCGAAGCACTCGTCCGCACACACTTCAGAAAGAATGAGCTAGACGCACGCGGTGAGCTGCGGACCCAGGACCTAATCCGGGGAAAGGGAAAAGGTATTGTGTTCCTTCTCCACGGACCTCCCGGCGTAGGAAAAACGGCAACGGCTGAAGCCATCGCCCAAAAGTTCGACAAGCCACTATTCCCGATTACCTGCGGCGATCTTGGCTTTTCCCCGCGGGACGTCGAGGAAAAGCTCACCGAAGTCTTCCGGCTTGCTCATCTTTGGGACTGCGTTCTGCTTCTTGATGAAGCGGATGTGTTCCTCTCGGCCCGGAATGCCAACGACGTGAAGAGGAACGGCCTCGTATCAGGTACGTCAACGCTTAGATGAATACTACGTCTTGCTTGCTAACATCGACACGACACGACACTTAGTGTTTCTCCGTGTTCTCGAGTATTATAACGGGGTCCTCTTTCTCACGACGAACCGCGTTGGGAAACTGGACGCGGCCGTCACTTCCAGAATCCACCTGATCCTACACTACAAACGTCTCAAGGGACCAGAAATTCTCAACATCTTCAAACTCAACATCGAGCGACTGGAACAGATCGAGGAACAACGCCACGAGATGTTCAAAGAGCCCAAGCTCTTCATCTTCAAAGAGGATATCCTCCGCTTCGCAGAGGAGCACTACCTCGAAACCGAGCGCTCGCGGTCGAGAGAGCATTGGAACGGGAGGCAGATCCGCAACGCTTTCCTCATCGCGACCTCGCTCGCTCGGTACGAGACGGAGAAGCAGGGTCCGGGGTTCCAGCCCCAACTTCGTGCTTCGCATTTCCGTGATGTGGAAGTGATGACGAGGGAGTTTGATAGTTTCCGGAGACGTCTTAATATGGGCGACGATTCTCAGGCTGCGAGAAGGAGGGGCGAACGAGACGATAGCTGGGATGAGGCGGAGGATCTTGACGATAACCCTGTTGTTCCGCCGTTGAGCCATGGTAGGCCGTATCAGTCGCCCTCGAGTGGCCGAGCAGGCGGCAATCTGCACGCTGTCTACCAGCGGTCGCCGCGAGGTCTCTCGCCTCACCCGACACCCACGCGGGTTCCATTGAGCGGCACTTCCCATCCGACACCAGCTCACATGGCGTCCGAATATACTCATACTCATGGTGGCTACCCTATGACACCGCCGATGAGATCCCAGGACTCGTACCAGCGATCACCAAGGGATTCTCACTTTGCACTATACTCCGGGGCTCCACCGTCCTCTTCCCAGCGAGAATACCACAATCCGCCCCTGGAAAGACAGTCTGCGATGCCGATTCCTGACACTCCGGAATTGCACTCGAGGGATATTCCAGCTTTCAATACGACAGGTCGGACACCACCAAGTGGTTGAGATGTGGTGCCGCCGTGAGTATTGGGTTTAGTCGAGGTAAAATTGTTTTGATCGACACAGTTGTTTGTCCTTGAACCCTTTCTTTTCCCACATTCATTCTCTTTTCATTCCTACTTTCTGCGAGTGAGTTTTTATCCGATTTCTTTCGCCTTTTTTAACATCACAATATTATTATAATACATCCTCATGTAGCTCTCACTTTTTCATCTAATAACAGACTCTATCCTGGAACGCGTTAATGAATGATGGGCACCTTGAAGTTAAACACACTACTTCATAATCATATCGTGAATCTAGCTCTTTAGATTCATCAACGTACGGGGTCATGGGGAAGAGATGGATCCCTGAGAATAGATTCCCCAAGCTTCTCGATTGTTGATCTTCCAGGTAGCCAGTTTGTCTTTCTCAACATATTGGTCATGTCATTTCTGCTTGTCATAAATGTTTTCTCCCATTACTTTTACTATCAAGACATTTTCATGCGATACAAAGTAAATTGATGCTCATATCCCAAGATCGTCACTCCCGATCGTCAAACGGACCAAGATACGAGCCTCCTTCATTATTCAACCCCTGCACCTATCCCCCCCTCCCTGTCAACATCGCTCATCTACATCATGACACTCGTGACGGTTCACTCGGCGCTTTAGACCTGCTCCGTGCCCGTGCTCAAATAATCCTCCTCATCTCCCTTCTTCGGCGCCAACCCATGCCTCCTCAACCACACCCTCTTCCCCCACTTATACGACTCAGCCGTAACAAAGAAGAACAAGTTCGCAATGACGACAACAGCCCACTCCCACGTAATACCCTTATGCATGAACACAACGGTATTGATAACAGGGATATACAGCGTAGCAATGGTAATGAAGAACCCGACGGTAACAGACCAGAACAGGAAGGGGTTGCTCCAGAGACGCAGGGCCCAGTCGCGGGGACTCTTAGCGATACCGTCGAAGAAGGAGCGGCGCGAGTCGACGAGCTCCCAGGCGAAGAAGAGGAAGACCCACATCATGGTCGTGTAGCAGGTGGCGCGGGCGCGGAAGACGGGCTCGCAGGCGGAGCTGTACTCGAGGTTGCAGTCGTGGCCGAGGTTGCCGTCGTTGAAGCCGAAGAGGACGATGACGAAGGAGCCGAGGAGGCAGGCGGCCATGATGAGGCCGTAGCAGACGAGGTCGGTGATGAACTCGGGGGTGAAGACACCGTATTTGAGCTAGGAGAGGGAATGGGTTAGTACATGTCTATACTACTTTGACTGATGGGTTAGGGGAAGGAGAAGAGGGGAAAAAATTGGCTAACATTGTGAGGGGGTCGGCGGAGGACATCAGGTGACGCCTTCTCAAATCCAAGACCAGTCTCAGTAAAGGCACCAGCGACGAGCAACATGAACAGAATCTCGACGGGGGTAATCTGGAAAATAGAAATCCCAGTAGCATCCTTGAAGGCAAGACCAGTAAGAAGCGTAATGACCAAGCCCACGTTGGCGGCAAGCACATGAAGAATAAACTTTTGAATGTTGTCGAAAATACGGCGACCCTCATCGATGGCGTTGAGGATGGAGGCAAAGTTATCGTCGGTCAAGATGATATCCGAGGAGTTCTTGGCAACGTCGGAACCGTTCTGACCCATGGCAATACCAACGTCGGCATACTTGAGACTGGGGCTGTCATTGACACCGTCACCGGTCATGGCGACGTAGCGCTTGCGACGGTGGAGCGCGGCAATCATTCGGACCTTGGTGGTAGGCGAGCAACGGGCGACGACGAGCGGCAGTTCCTTCAGGGCGTCGATCTCATCATCGCTCATGGCGTCGAACTGGTGGGCGGTCATGACCATGGTGCGGGTGACTTCGGCGGGCATCTGGGCAATCTTAGACTCGGGGGGCAGGATGCTGACTTCGGAGGCGATGGCGCGGGCGGTGTGGGGGTGGTCGCCGGTCAACATGTGTACGTTGATTCCGGCACGGTGGCAGGCGCGAACACTGGGCTGGGACTCGGGACGGGGCGGGTCGTAGATTCCGACGAGGCCACGGAGAATGAGGTCCTTTTCGTAGGCAACGCGGTTGAGACCTTGCTTGGCTTCTTCCTCGGTGATGGGGGCGAGGCCGGATTTGCTAGCGAGGGCGAGGACGCGAAGACCGTGCCTGGCGAGAGCTTCCATGTTGTCGTGGATATCAGACAGGATCTTCTCATCGAGAGGGACGGGCTCGCCGTCGCCGAGGGCAATCATGGAGCAGCAGCCGACAACACGCTCAGTAGCACCCTTGGTAAACATGTGGATTTCCCTCGTGGGAGACTGAGTATCCTCGCAAACGACCGACATGCGCTTAACCTCGGAATCGAAGGGCAGCTCTCCAACTTGCTTCCAGCGCGCGTTGGGGTTCGCCTCAGTCGACAGCGTAAGCCTGTTCCAGCCGAATCGCGTAACGAACACCTGAAGAGCAATCTCCGTGGGATCTCCGTGGGCGGTCCACTCGCCGGGCTTCTCGGCGCCGGCGTCCTCAATGCGCTGGAGGGTGGCGAGGTTGGCGAGCGAGGCGATGTTGAGGTAGGTTTGCAGGGCGGGCTTGCCGGCGGGTTCTTCCGCAGGGTCGATCTTGTCGGCAGGAACCTCGGCGCCCTTGGGGGATTGGAGGTCCTTGGGCTGGACGTGGGAGGTGAGCTTGAGCTCGCCGGAGGTGGGGTCGTAGGGGTTCTGGCTGGTGGCGACGGAGTAGGTGCCGATGCTGGGGATCCAGGCCATGCGGACAACCATGCGGCCTTGAGTGAGGGTACCGGTCTTGTCGGAGCAAATGTCTAAAGGGAACTGGAGTTAGAAAACGAACATCTGACCCGTCATGCGGAATAAGGGGAGACGAAAAAAAGGAAGACAAAGGAGAAGAAGTGAGGGAGAGAAGAACATACTGGTAACTCCACCAAGGGCCTCCAAGCTGGACAGCTGCCTGACAACAACGTTGCGATCAACCATGGCCTTCGTGCCAGCAGCCATAGTAATCGTCAACACAAGAATCAGCGACACAGGCAGCGTACCGACAGCCACAGCCACAGCATAGATGATCACATCACTCCTCGTGCTAAACTTGTTCGCCGCGAGCACAACAATGGCGCAGATGACAGCAATGCCAAAGATGTAAAGAAATAGCCTCGACAGCTTTCGCTGCAGCGGGGTTCCGACGGTGACACCCAAGAAGGTACCGATGATACCCACGATGACCTGGAAACCGAAGACGATGTAGGACCAGAGAGTAATCTTCCCCTCGGCGTTCTGGTGCGCGTGCACCCTGCTTCCCGAAGATGCCTCGCGGAGGGCAGCGGCGATGAGACCAATCTCAGTACACATACCCGTAGCGAAGACGACGCCACGCGCACGACCCTTGGTGACAACAGTAGAGCTGAAAGCGACGTTGATGCGGTCACCAGGACCAGTCTCATCGTCAAAGGTCATCTCGGGATCCTTTCGAATGGGTAGCGATTCACCAGTAAGCAGTGCCTCGTCGGCCTCGAAGTTGACGGCCTCGATGAGACGGACATCGGCGGGAACGGAGTCACCCATCTTGAGCTCGACGATGTCACCGGGGACGACCTTGGCGGAATCGATGACGACGGTCTTACCCTCGCGGATGACCTTGGCGGTGGGGGAGGTCAGGGCACCGAGGGCGTCGATGGTGCGGGCGGCTTGGTAGTCTTGGAAGAAGCCGATGACGATGTTGAGGAAGATGATGGCGGCGAGGACGCCGCCTTCGATCCATGCTTGGATACCGAAACTGGCTGCCAAAGCCAGAACGAGGACCTGAAGTGAAGATGATGATGTAAGCAGGATGTCTTTGGAATTGGTGATGCGAGACGAAAGGAAGGCGCTATGACAGCTTTGCTGGGGAGGAAGGTGCGATGGGCGTGGGGGGGCAAGGCCTGTGCTTCCGTGATCCATGCTTGGGAGGTTGGGGTGGCTTGGACCACGGAAAAGCCAAGAAGAAACAGATGAAATTGAAATGCGCACATGACTGAGAAAACAAGGCAAGAGGGGAAAGAGTCGAGGTGTGTCGAGGTGTGAATTCGAGGAAAGAAAGTCTGCAACCTACCAAGGTCATGGCATTGGCAACCTGCCTAATGAAAATCTTGAGGGGTTGAGCATTCTTCTCTTTAAGCAACTCATTGGGCCCATACTCCTCCGAACGCTTCTCAGCCTCGCTGCCATTGAGGCCCGTCTGCTCGTTCACTTCGAGCAGCTGGCAGACCTCGTAGGCTGGCAGTGCGTGAGGCGGCCTCGGCAGAGGCTTGTTAGCCTGGCCGGATACGTGCGGCTGCTGCGTGTCCATTTGTTTATTTTGTTTTTGTTCTTCCAATCCGAATGTATGCAAGATGCTTTGGGGTTTTGTTCTTGCTGGTTTGTGTATTGGTTGGTCTTCTTCTTCTTCTCACTCTCTCTCCGACAGAGGAGCTACGGCGAAGCAGAGATCATGCACCTAGGGAGAACTGGACAGGAAAGGACGAGACGGGGGGGGGGGGACGGCAGACCGACGGCTTCGGCATCAAGAGTCGTGATTTACGGGATCACTTGATGAGGGCCAGGTGTTGGAGAGCTAAGCCGAGGCATGTAGAGGAGGGAGAGAGGGGCGGCCGGAGGTGGTAAATGGGGAGAATGGCCTAAGCTTAAAGAGAAGTTGGGTAGAACGGGGGTAGAGGGAAGAGAGGGGAGCAGGGAGCTTGGAAGAGAGCCAAGAGGAACGGACGTATTTATCTACAGTTTTTTTTTTCTGTTTTCTCGCTCTTTCCCTTCCCCATTTCTTTTGTTTTTCTCGGCGGCAATAAAAAAAAAAGCCTGGGGTGGTATCTTGGCGAGCTTTTGGGGTTCGGGGCTCGGCTCCCAAGGCGTGGAGTTCGAGAATCGGCGGGAAAGGACTGGACTGCACAGAATCCTGAACCAATTAGCGAGAATCAATTGGACGGGAAGGGAAAACTGGGGGGAGGATCCACGGAGTGGAGACTCGGAGGAAGATGGGGGGTCGTCTCTCGCTGGCAACGAGGGTGGGGTGCAATCCATCAAGCCTGACGAGCAAGGGGGTCTGTGGACTGGCATCTGGTCTGGATCTCGCTCCTCGGACGCCGGGTCTGAGAAACGGATGCCGGAGTGAGGTTGGGAGTCTACTTTTGAGGTCCCGCCGATGGCCTCATAACGTAATGAGCGAGTTGGGGACAGCGTGGAAGGGGAAGATCAAGGGTGCGATGGTGATGGGGGCCTAGGCCTGATTGGGCAATTGGATACGATGGTAACTACGAGTTGGGAGATTGTCGGGATGGAATTGGAGAATAGGATTGGCCATCGACGATCGATGGAGGCAATATTGGAATATTGTGTGTGAATAGTACTAAGTATTACGGTCTATTCACGGCGCGACCTGGAAAGGCGATGCGAAGGGGGGGGAGAGGAGGGGGGTGTAGGTGGGACTGGACACAGGAAGTTGGGCGACAGACAGAGCAACACGACAAGTGCAATCACGCTCCGCTTGTCCACTGCGATCAGAGAAGAAACAAGAGAGGGGGGGGGGCCTTGCAGACTGGCTCGCATCAGGGACGCATTAACGTCCAGCCAGGCTAGGTGTCTGCGAGCGGGGACATCACTGCTGAAAGGTGGAGGGCCAAGAACCAATATGAGGGGCAAGACGAGAAAGATGATCCCTTTGGTTCGTCTAGGCATCGTTCTCACCTTCGCATTGGTCTGACAAGGGGTTCTAGAAGCGTGGGGAAGAAGCTGGGTCTTGGCTTGCTTGGTAACACACGAAGGTACAGAGGAGTGGGAGTAGTGCCACTAAGAGGCAGATCAATCAAATTGATCAATTGATGCACTCGCATCCTCGTCCTTCGTGTTCCGTTGTTGGCAAGACTCGCAGGCGGATGGGCCAGATGGGAGAGGCTATTCGCCAGCCAGACACTCTCTCATCTCGAAATGGCCTGTTTGGGTTGGGAAGCCAATGTCTCATGTAAGTGTCGCGTGAGCAAGGAAATACTTCACCCAGAGGGTCAGCTGGGAAGGGAAGCCTGGAGCGGGTGGAAAAATCCTGCAGTGCAGAAGGAAATGAAAGCAGTACGAAGTATGGTTTTAATCGAGTGAAACAAACTCGAAATCCTCGCCAAGGCTTTTCTCGAGGTACGCCAAGTACCCCACCACCTTGAGATAGCCGAAAAGGTACTTGTCCCGCCAACCCATGTCCAGAAACGTGGGATCTGTCGTGGAAAACGCATTTCGGTGCGGGAAAAGTCAAAGTAAAATGCCAGAAGAAGGCCCCAGAAAATAATTGCGAAAAATCTTCTTTATTCTCTGGCTGGAAATCAAATCGCCGTGTCGAGACGCCGTAATCGGGACGTCATTCGGTCGCCGGAGCCCGCGGGTCCCCCGGAGATACATTGAGAGGTACTTCGTACGTTCACACACATCCACACTGGAACCGAAACCTGGGCTGAAAATCAACTAGTTTCCTTTCAGCACGTCAAAACAAGCCAAAACAAGACCAGAGAGAAAAAAAAAATAACGAAAAACCCAACACTGGAACCCCACCCGAAAAAGTTTGGCCATCGATCCTCGCCAAGAGGTGTACCCCGCCTCTTGTTTTGCTTGGCCAAAGCGATGCCCAGAAAGAAGCCCGTCCTAATGACTCTTTTTCGCGATGGACGAGTGAATCTTCCCCGAATTTCATACTGCCGTTCGTCCATTTCCTGGAATTGTTCTTCAGAGTCTTGGAACGCAGCTTGGCGCGCGGACGACAGGAAGCAACAGAAGCAAATAAGAACATAAAACATGACAAGCGTCTATTTAAGCTCATAGTCACACGAATGAGAGCACACCGAAGGGATGGGGGAGTCTGGGGAAAACGGAGGCGACGATGGGCACCGAGTGATGGGGGCAGAAAGTTTGCCGCTCGGCGCTCGGCCAACGGGAATGTATCGATGGTGAATAGACTTTGAACATTGACGAGATCTCGAGCCAAGCCCGCTTGTCCCCGTAACTATAGATTTTGCACGAACCAGACCAACGGCGCCATCCCCCCCATCCCCTCCTCCACAGTCGACTCAGAAATGAAATTGCTCGACTGCCAGATCCTGCCAGATGTCCTCTAAGGCTTTCCTTCCTTCTCCTTCCCACGCACGGGGACGGACGACAGGGTTTCAAGTATTGGGTGGCGAGGGAGTGTGGAGGCTAAGCTTTTCGGCATCAAGCGGTCGAGCAGCAACTTGCCATGAACCAAGACACACACACACACCCACATACACACTGGCAATACCCATCAATGTTTTCGAATTGGCCTCAAAATGCAACCCCAACGTGACGCCCGCAAGCCCAGGTCCACGCCCTCTTCCTTCGCTGGCTGTACTTCGTACTTGATACGGCGCATCGCGAGTCGGGAATATCACCCGAGCCCAACAATTTACTTAATCTCTCGAAACGCCTTGGCACGCCCTCGAAGGAAGGTCTCTACCGAGGAAGCCCGACCTTCCCGCTAGGAAAGCCAGCCTGACCGTAGCGCGCCCCGTCCGTTTCTCCGGTGGATCAATGCCCCCTCCATTGCCAAGGCCGCGGTAACAAGCTAGCAGCCATACCAGAAGGCGGTGAGGCCAATATTTGAAGCTCTACGAAGGATGCCTTGTCGGCTTTACCCAATGTCGTGATCGGGATTGAATCCCGATCCTGGCCAGTTCATCTCACACACACAAGCACAAACAACGTCATGGATTTCATCTTGGTGATTAGAGGGGAGATGAGGAAATAGACATGACGTTTCTGTCAACTGATAGAAAACTAAGAGTATTCGAGCCCCGTAGATGTTGGCTCGGACTTCTCGTCTCAAATTGAACAGAAAATGCAATTGACCAACCGAATTGAAACACAAATTTCCTCCCTTTTCGAATTCTCTCGCTGTTTTTGTTATTTTTACAATTTTCAATTTCTTCCCCTCAAAGCAAGACTCCCTTGAAAAACGGAGGACAACCAGGACCTAAGCTGGTAGATCCAGCAGAGGGCACATCAACCACCCAAAACTGGCTGCGAATGCTCCTTTCGGTCCGTCTAAGACCAAATCGTTTCCGTTCACCGAAGCCGGGTGTGAAGTAATAGTACATCATCGTAGTGGGTCTCTGGGCCTCTCTCCCCTGCCGAAGCAGGAGCACCGACATTCGACAGGTGGACAGGTGGGTTTTTGGGCACCGCGGGGGTCTTTGAAAAGGTAACGCTAGGAAAAAGCCACAGTTAGCGCTTCCGCAGGGGCCGAAAGAACACAAGGATTGCGAGAAGGTTCGATGCAGAAAAGGGAATGCAGTTGCGAGAAACTGGCATGCGCATGGTGCATTCAGCCGCTTCTCTTCTTTTTACTCACCTCCGGTCTTAGAAATCGGAGCCGACAGCAGACTTGTCATTGACCGACTCGTCGATCTCGTCTCGGGGCCTGGTCTTGTCATCGCCGGGCTTGTCGCCGTTCTCGGTTTTCTCCTCGTGCTCCACTTTGTCGCCATTTTCGTCCGTGCCGTCTCGCTCGACTGCGTGCTCCTTCTCAATCTTGCTGTCATCCTGCGAAACAATCGTCTCGCCCTGCTCGTCACCCTGCTCGTCCATGATGGCCGTCTCGACCATTTCATCCCGCTCGATGTCATGCTTCTCCTCGATCTTGTTGCCATCCTGCGAAATGACAGTCTTCTCACCCTGTTCAACCGCATCGCCGTGATCGTCCTTGATGTCCTGCTCGACATCATCCTGCTCAGCAACGTGCTTCTCCTCAACCTTGCTGTCATCCTGCGAAATGACGGCCTCACCCTGTTCGGCATTGTTGTCCTGCTCCTCGTTGCCCTGTCCAGCCACGCCACCCTGCTCAATCACCTCACCCATCTCAGTCTCACCGTCGGTATCATCCTGCACAAAATCAAACTCGAACTCGGCATCCACCAACGCAGAAGTCTCAACAAGCGACGAATAAAAAATGGGTGAAATCGCCACACGAACAGCATGCTTGCGCACCTTGTCAAAACCCTTCGTCGTGCTCAGGTAACCCGTAGGGAACACGCCATTTCCGCAAGAGCAAAGGAACGCATCGGGTCCCTCGAGCGAGAGCGGGATGGATTGGCTTCCCTTGCGCGAATACTCGCAATCGGCACGATGCGACCAGGTGCGGCAGCGCTCGACCCACGATGCAACGGCGCGTCGAAGGACGCCCATCTCCGTGGGGTGAATTTCAATTCTCAAGGCGTCGATCTCCTTCATGCAGTTGACAAAGTCCTTGAACTCCGACACGTTCTTCCTCGTGACGCAGAGGAGCGCGGCGTCGAGGACGAGCGAGCGGTTCGAGAGGTCGAAACGGGCCGACGAGACGACTAGGATCATCTGCATGTGGGTGGTGAGGTGGGGGACGAGGTGGAAGACGAATGTGTGCGAGTTGCGTCCCAGACCCATGAATTGCTGGAACAGGGTACCGATGGACTCCTTGACGCACATGCGGGCGTTCTCGACCTTGGGCCGGTCCAAGTACGCGATTGCAGGTTTGCTGCGTTCGGACGCCTTGCATTGGGCGTTCATGTGGGCCGCGAGCCAGCCCATGTGCTGTCCCTGCGTGCTGTCCAGCATGGGGCTGAAGGCGAGATTGATGTACGGCGTGTTCCAAATGGCGGGAATGTACTTCTGGTTGAGCACGGTGGGGTACATCATGATGCCCGCGCTCTTCCAGGGGTGCGAATCGGCGGTCACTGTCGCGTCGATGAAGTAGTGGCCCTCGTCATTCTTCGAGACGGTGATGTAGACTCCCTCATCGAACGGGATGGGGTAATCTACGACGATGGGATCCACGCTCCTATCTTTGCCTGGCAAGCTGAGGCTGAATGCAGACACCTGCTCGGGGTAGACAAGTTGGTCCGGGTTGAGCGTATCTCCGAAGAGTTTCTTCGCCTTCTCAGGCTCCAACTCGATTCGGCCAAGAAGCTCCATGATCTTGGTGCCGCCAACTCCGACCACGGCCTGCATCGACGCCTTGTAGCCGTCACCCTTGGTAATGTGGCGGTCTCCGGACTGCAGCTCGTTGGCGGGAACCTCGGTGACGCGGCAGATTGACATGCGGCCGGAGAGGTTGGGCATGTTCTTGCTGATGTAGACATGCTCGGCATCATCCAAGCTTGTGCCGAAGATCCTTAGGTTCTCGCCGAGGATGGGCTTGTAAACTTCCTCGTTCAACTTCGTGTTGAGGGCGTTGAAACTGAGATAGATATCAGACTTGTCGCCCAACAAGATCCAGGTGGGAACCATGAACGAGATGAGGAGAGGTGACTCGCCACCGTAACCCTCAGAGTCGGTAATGACTTGGACCTCGTACGAGTCACTGAATGCTTCGCCGGAAGTGGTGATTTCGCCGTAGCCCAGCTGGAGACCCGCGAATCCGTCGAACCAGTCGCTGTTCTTGGCGTTCGAAACGAGGGCCTGCACGGGAGTCGCTCCAAGCATGGAAGCACTGCCCTCCTGAAAGATACCGAGCTTCTCGCGGGGGATCTTCAGCGTGACGCTAACAGAAGTGGGGGCGTCCTCCTAGCCGCCCAAACTCTTGTCGCCTCTGAAGGCAGTGAAGTTGTCCGCACGCAGCAGGTCAGTGGTGTGAACGCCGAATAGGTCCATGTAGAGCAGAGTTTCCTGGAGACGGAAACTGTCCAACAAGTTGGAGGTGCCGCTGATGAGACGAATCAAAATCTCCATCGTGTTGTCCCACGACTCGGTCGCGACGCGGTCCTTGACGAGACGAAGAAACGTGACGTAAGTAACGCGAGTGTTCATGGGGAATGAGGTCTGACGCGCGTTGACTTCGTTGACCATGGAAACGAGATGAATAACATTCTCGCGCTGAAACATGATCTCGTACACGTCGGACAGGATGATGGCAAGCTCGTGATCCTTGAAGGTGGTGACGACTCGATTGTGAGGCACCGCCATGGTCTGGGGTTGGCGCCAGGTGATGCGCACGGCGGGCTGGGTGCTGCTGAGCTCAGGCTTGCTATCCCTGCCGGCGACCCTCATGAGGGTATCCTCGATGGCGTTGCAGTGCGAGGTATTGGTGTAATACTCGACAGGGACGAGACCAACAAGCTGGGCGACGGTGGCGAAGTCGCCGCAGAGAACGTTCCTCATGAACTCCTCCATGGTCTTCTCGTGCTGAGTGATGCACTCGGTGTACATGGCCGACGTCAGGCTATCCTCGAGCAAAGCCACGGCGGCGACGAACAAATTGATGTGGCCGATGTGATCGACGAGGTTAGATGTGTCGATGACATTGAACGAAAGCGGGGCACGGTCGCGGGCCCGCTTGACCTTAGGGCCGTAATCGCGGCCGTCGAGAACCAGCTTGTCGAAATGCAGACGATCTCGGTACAAATTGGCAGACGAGGTCTCGCCCGTAACGCGGAGGTGCTGAAGGGCGTGACAGAATGAGACGCAATCGCCCTGGAAGAATCGTACCTTTACCTTGCGGTCGACGACCATCTTTCGAAAGATGAAGCACCAATTGTAAAACTCCTCATGAATGTAGTCCACAAGCTTCTGGGCGTCGGCGGTGCCTCTCGGTCGCTCGGGCTTGACGGGCGGAGCCAAATACGAGTGCGGGCGGAGATCAGGATAGGCCGCAGACAAATGGAATCCCAAAAGGGGGTTCGTGTTGTAATGAAGCTCCAAGCCGCGATCGGGAGACGCAAACATCAAGTTGGGAAAGGTGGGCTGCTCGTAATTGCCGTTCATGTTGGTCGTGCCGGCGTTCCAGTAGTGGTAATGGATGTCGGTCATGTAAATCTTCTTCACCCCAGTAACGGGAGCCATGGCGCGCATGCCGCTGAAGAGGGTCTGGCGGGCAGCCTTGCTGGCGATTCGCATAGCATGGGAAACGGCGTCGGCGAAGATCTTGGCGCCCTCGCCCTCGAACTGGGTGCTGTGGGCATAGAAATTCCAGATTGCAGAAACGGCTTTGAAAGTGCCCGAGTCGCAAAACTTGATGAACACACTGTACTCGGTGGACTGCCAAACATCCAGGGAGCTGGACAGGCGATGCAGCTTCTTGGCTTGCGAACGGAGGAGGTCATATGAGGCTTTCTCGAGATAGAGATGGTACTGGATATCCCAGATCTTGTGGAGATTTTTTTTGAGGCGGTCATCGTAAACAAGGGTCAGAATCAGGATGTTTCGAGCTGTCGAGGCGTGAGGTTAATGGAATGGACTATTGTAGACGGGGAAATCGTTCGTTCCAAAGAAAAGAAACAATGGTAGTCATGATACTTACCGATGATCTCGGGTTGGATATCGCAGGCGGTAAAGTCCATCAGGTTTCGAGAGTCTGTTCATCAAGTCAGCCTCCAAGACCTCTGACAGAAGACTCAAGGCCATGAGCCCGAGGTCGACTTACCGTCACAGCTGACTGTATACAGAATGTTTCTCAGGTCTCCACAGCCGAGTAGAAGGAGCTTGGCGTCCTCCTCGGGGGGCAGTCCCTGGGTCAGACGAATGGCAGGCGTATTGCCCACAGGATAGAAATGTGTCCGCGTCATGGCGAAGTTGGTAGAAAACATGATTGACAACACGATGAGAAGCCAGCAGCCTCACGATAATGCTGAAAATATGAATCTGCTTCTAACGATAGCAGATATAAGATGATTGTAGTGAGTGCTACAAAAAGGATGATGATAAGAGTAGATGGAAACCATCCAGGCACCCAAATGTGGTGATGTGTGAGATTGAGTGCTTGGGAAGAGAAGAAGGGAATGGTTTCCAGAGCTGGACGTGTCAAGAGATATTTTCATATTTTTTGATTATCAATCAGGGCTTGTGTGGCCCTGAGAAGGGAGGCAGGAGCGATCATCTTGAACTTTGAGGCTCAAGATGGAATTGTACAATCTGATATTGAAAAGAAAGGAAGTGACAAGGGGCTGGATGAGTACAAAGGTACATTCACACCAGCTCCTCATTGCACCTGCCAACTTTCCATCCAGTCCAAGATCGCCAGTGGAATTTTGAGTTGGAGTCCACAAAGAATATTTGTTCTGTTCCTTTGTCGCTTTGTGCCTGGGCAGGTTCTGGCACTATGCAAAAGAGCAAGTCGACGGTACGCAGAGAAGGGCAGATCAATGATCTAGATCCGAAGTGTTGAGGATATTGCATGCTACAAATGGGCTCGGCTAAGGCCCAACTGTGAGGTTCGAGGCGGAGACTGGAGAAGTAATGAATGGCTGGACAAATAAGAAGACGAGGCTATTCGTGGCCTCGGAGCCTCCCCGATTCAAGACGAGGAAAGTCATTGATAAGAACATTGCCATTGTCACAGTTAGTCTAGGCTTGAATACTCTTTGGTGGGACAACAATCAATGTCCTGCTTAATGATAACAACTGCGCCTCAGAGGAAGAATCCTGCTTTTGAGATGCCGCCGTATACAGCAAATCTGCACTAGCATCAAGGCATGGCGCTAGGATGCTTCATTCAAGGTATCCCGTTACACCGTGGAACAGGAACATCTGATGTCTTGACTTCTTAATATAATTATATACGCTCCTGCTTCACACATACCTATTCGAAGTAACACGGACACCTTCACAAATTATTTATATACCGCTCTTACAACAGATTGGTCTTCTCGCGAGGGATGGCATGGCCTATCATCGCCGACACCCAGCCGACCTCACAATGTATGTCCGCTGAATCTAGGCCGTTGCCCAGAACCAACCATGTGCCCGCACACCAGCGCCGAGGAATACTAAAACAGTAACTAGCTCTGCTAGACGTATTCTTAGTGATATCCTCAAAGGCATCATGAAAAAAGTCGGGTTCAGACAGAGCCTTGTCTTCTGCATTGATTTAGCTTCCCAAGATGTTCTAACAGAATGACATTCAGCACTTTGCAGCGCCATTTGGTTTGCGAACCTTGGACCCGCGCGCCGAAGAAAACGACATCTGTTATATCTCGAGCACGATCTTGGTAAGGTTGGTCGTTGTTGCAATATCAAACATTCGCCCAAAATATCTGTTGTCCTCGAAACCGAGCGGAGAAAGAGGTAAAAGACTAGGGTTTAACCAAGGGAAAGAAAAGAATGAGTCATCGAGAAAGTTGTGACTGCTACAAGTTATAAGAACGCCGTACTGGAACTTCTCCGTCTCGATGACGGCATAGCCCAAGCCCTCCCTACCTCATGAGACGTACATCTCTTTCCTCAACCGCCAGCATTGATAAAACCGGCATGGGGCAGGGCTGAAAGGGAATTCTTCTATACCGGTCTTTTCCCAGCAGTCTAGCGAGCGGGATGGCAACTTGCTGCTTCTTCTTTGAAATCTCGCTGCGAACGTCCCGGATGGCCAGATATTGATATCCAGAATAAGGGAACTGGCTAAGCACAGGTAGCTTGATCGGTAATTCGGCATTCGCCATGGCATATGAACGCGATTCATAACGCCATGAAAACTCGGAAAAGTTTCCCGAGTGCTCAAACGTCCTTGGCGAAGGAGAGAGCAGGCTCCCCCGGTCTAAAGGAACATGGTGTCTATCCCACGTCCAGCAAAATATAGTGTGGTCGTTGGAAACGCGGAGGATATCTCCGTAAAGCAGCGGCATGTTGACATCGAAAATACCTAGCATGCAGTAGGCTAGATCTTCGACCCTGGTGGTCTCTCTGCGAGATAACCAAGACATCTGCTCACTGATGCTGGCAGTGTACAAGCCCTTTCCCCGGATGCCCCTATCCGGGTCTGGCTGAAAGTAGTCTTCTCTGATTCTGGTAATAGACGAAATTTCTTGGGAAAGAGCTGGGCGTAAGCCGATCGACCCCCAGTTCTGCGCGAAAATATGAGTCGCGACGGAGCGAGGAGCTCTTGAAGTGTCAAACCCCTAGTGAACCACTGGGGCCTGGAGATTTGTTTTCGTCGGCCTTTCTCATCTTTGTGGTGGGTATTGGCGGCACATCCACGAGGTATGTATAGCAGACAGCCGAGTTATTATACCAGGAAAACATGGGATTGATAGCCTCGCTAAGCTCTCCAGAGCTCGTCTTGTCGATACAATTGATGTCACACTACGAGTCCGAATTCATCACGCTGTGCCGCATGCACTGATAGCACTCAAAACCGGAATGGGGAGAGCTGGTAATTGCCTGGCCGGTGCGCGTGCCCGAGGCCTTTCTCGAAGAGGTCCGGCTAAGAAACCATGATGCACTCACGGTACGTGCGCATTTTCGCTGCCGCGTTATATGCTCTTGAGGACAGGTGGTGTGGTGGGGAGGGGATGGGCAAGGTTGTCGATATCCGAGGTCTCTTCAATAGTTACAGAGCCGTGGGATGCATTTCTGGAATGGCTGAGGAGACGTGTGAGTAGAGATGAGTGATTTCGTATATTACGTGACAGTCACAAACAGTTGAAGGCAGTAAGCTATAAGGCATTCTTTACATTGGACTACTTGCTGTGCATCACATTCGATGAGGGCCGTTGAGCAGTTACAATCATTTCCAACCTCATATGCGTATCAACCTTCTCGTATTTTCCTGCAGTAGACAAAAGAAATCCTTAATTCTCTTCTCGATAGTGCGGCTAGACATAACCTAACGGTACTTGCATTTAGATACACTCCGCATCTTCTACGGCCCGGTAGCTTTCATGACCCTCCACTTAAGCAGGGGAGAGCTTTACGGGAGTCCTACCGTTGAGATTGACCTCAACAACAGCCCTACCCTTGCTGTCGGCACTGAGAGTCTGGCCGTTGCCGAGCTGGTAGGTGGTGTTGGGAGCAAGACGTTCAAAGGTAAGAGAGTGCTTGCCGGGGGCCTTGCCGTTGTAGAGGACAAGGTCGAGAGACTTGCCATCGTGGCTGTATGCCTTAGCGACAAGGACATCGGGGAATTTGCAGTCAGCAAGAAGGGGTCCAGTCATGGCAACCGGGTCCGGACCGTGGAGCGTAGCGTTGGCAAGATCCTGGTGGCGGCCGAGACGAGCCATGAGGGCGATGACCTGGGTGGTAGCCGAGAGACCCCTGTTGTAGATGGCACCGGACGGGGTAGACTCAATGGGAAAGTACTCGTCGTCAAGCTGCTCGAGGGCATCGGCGCGGATCTTCTCGTCACCGAACTCGGCAGCGCACGCGGCTATGAAGGCGCGGAGAGCACCGACGCCACCTTTGTAATTGCCGGGATCCATCTTGTCGGCGCCGCGGAGATCCTTGACGTCCATGCGGTTCTTGTCGTCGTAGTAGATGTGCTCGTTGCGGATAATGGCCCAGACACGATGGCCGATATGGGGGAGGTAGGCGGTGAGGTTCATGGCGTTGATGCAATCGGAGAGGGTGCCGGAGAGACCGGGTATGGTGAGACCGGTGAGCTCGGAGCGGATAGGGAGGATGCGGCCGTCAGGCTCGGTCATCTCGTCCTCAAGGGCACGCTCGAAGCGGGGTTTGATCTTTTCAGCGTAGTCGTTACCGAGGAGACGAGACGAGATGATGAGGCCAGCCATGCCGATAAGGCTAATCAAGGTTAGCTTCGACCGTTTGCAGTGAGGAGATGGCGATAAACTTACTTGCAGAGGGAATAGGTCCAGTTCGGCTCGCAGGGGTAGAGGCAGTAGTCGTTGGTGGCCATGTTCTCGTACATCGCATCAGCGAGGTCGCCAAAAGACCGCTTGTAGTGAACACCATCGGCGATGTGGAAATCGAGAGAGCCCTTCTCATCGTAGCGCCTGTCACCAGTGGCAGAAGCGTAGAGACCAATAGCGACACCAAGGTAGCCGGTGACCATGATGTTGTCGTAGTTGATCGGGTCGTAGTCAGTGGTGAACTTGCCAGTGAGACGCTCCCACTTCCAGTAAGACATGATACGCTTGCCGAGGGACTTCTCGATGGAGTTTCGGCAGGCCTCAGCAACATAACCGTGGAAACCCGGGGCGTAGTGGGTCAGGTAGAGGGCCAAGCAGTCAACGGCACCGTAGAGCTGGTAGCGGACAGCACCGGTCTGGAACTGATCGATGACATCGTGATAGCTTAGATCCTCGTGCGAACTGAGACCACGCTCAACCATGTGCTGGAGGAAGCGAAGAGTCTTGAGGTCAAGCTCTCGGGAGCCAGGGGGAGGAGCGGGAGTGGCGTTCTCCTGGATGGACTTGACCTTGGCTGGCAGCCAGCGGTTGCGGTACTGTTGGATAGAGCGACCTCGGGCATTGATCTGAGCTGACTTCCATATAGCCCACGTGATGAGGGTGACGCAGGCGACACCCCAGAAGGTACCGGCCTGGTCGATGAGGGTGTCCCTCGCGAGGAAACCGGCGAGGATGGCGGAGCCGAACCAGACGAGGAGAGGGAAGAGGACGCCGCCCATGGCAAACCAGACGAAGAGGGTGACGGGCATGCCGATAATCGTGGCGACGAACCCGACAAGGGCGGGGATGGTGCCTACGGCGGTCAAGCCCGCACCGGGGAAGATTAAGCCGAGGGCAGTTGCGCGTAGAGCCGTGGATTGTAGGTTGTAGAAGGACCAGAGCCCACCCGTGAACAGGATCGAATACTGGAACATGGTCCTGCGCTGGTAGTAGCGCTTGGTCAGACCCAGACCCGCCGAAGGAGGGATCAAGACGCCTTCGTATCTTGTTAGTATGGACTATAAACTAAGCAAAAATAATTAAAGGCAAGGGCTCACTCTTGAGGTCGAAGTTCGCCCAACCCTTCTGGTGACCGAGATCCTGCTTCTCAATCTGAGTCCCCTCAAGGCTACCCAGCAGCGTATAGCCATTCTGGGTGACCGTCTGCATTGTGTAAGTCAGCGCCAAAGAGAACGTCTCAATTAAGAATGACTTACAACAGTTGCCATGATTGCAACCTTTCAGTTGTTCTTTCAATCCCCTATTCAACGAAATAATGAGCAGCCAGTCAGATAGAACACCCGAAGTTCTAGTAGCGAGTGGATGATGCTTTCCATTTTTTCCTCCTTCAACGCAGGATATCTTGACCATTCTTATAGACGTCCTCGTTACTCTCGAGCTTACATAACTGAGCAGCTTGGCAGCTTAAAGAGCATTGCGGAGATCCCTGCCGTATCGTATAATACCCGGACCGGGCGCGGGTCACCGGGTGGCGCGGCCAGGCTGTCAAGTTTACTCCTTTCCCCGCAACGAAGCTACCCCTCATCACGCACCGTGTTGGATCAGGCACAACCTCGTTTATGACTGGGGAACGTGGGGACGGTTCGCGGGGCTATCTGGGGAAGGCATGATGTCGCATAGCCGACGTGGGCGGACCACCCAGACTTTCTCAAGAGCCCCCCGCGATGTCTTGTCTCGCCTAGTGATTTGATGATACTCCCAGTAAGGCCTCGGCTGGCTGCTATCATTGTCAATTGCGGTCACTACGGCACACTAAACTACCCAAAATTTGGAATCTTTGCGTAGTGAAGGTTGCAAGGAAACAACCTGTCACCATGGCGTGCTGCTATATTGCGGCGTCGATGATCGCCTTCATCATCAATTCCTGCGAAGCTCTCGATATCAACCTTCAACTCCAATACAACGAGTCAGTCAAGCATGCATATGGTCAGGATTCGAAAGATGGCAGCTACTTCGAACCAGATGTTGTCGACGACGACGAGTTTTCTAACATTGCTATCGCGGGGATGACCTGCGCGGCCTGCGTTACGGCTGTTGAGAATGGGCTTAAGGAGGTCAAGGGTGTGCGCCAAGTGCTTGTGTCTCTGACTCTTCAAGAGGCAAGAGTCTTCCATAACAAGGACGTTGCCCGTGATGCACTCCTGGAAGCAATTCGCGATTCTGGTTATGAAGCAAATCTTGGCGCGAGGACAATCTCTCAGAAGATTGACACTCTCCGACATTCGGAGGAGCTGGAATTGCTTAAAAAGTCTCTCAAGGGCCTAGTGACAGCATCTACTACGGTTTTCGCACTTGGGAAAGCGCCGAGAATGCTCGGCATGGGAAAGTTCATGGAAGTGCCCAGTGTCTCAACTGGCAAAACTCTCATCCTCTTGGCGTTGACCGTTTCCACTGCAGCCAGGAGTGGCGGTTGGATCTATAACAGCGCTGCAACCGCGTTTCGGCATGGACAGCTCAATATGCACAGCCTAATCGCGGCATCGACAATTGTTGGATTGACATTGACCCTGGTCGACATGATCACTGGAACTGCGAGGACACAATATTTCGATACAGTTCTCGGCATCCTACTTATCATCACCTCGGGACGCTACATGGACCTTCTTTCCCGGCGAAAGGCGTCGAACACTTTTGTCGGCCTTTACTCGCTGATGAAGGAATCTTCTATCGCGACTTTGGCAACCTTTGACGTAAGTTCATCCGAATCAATGAGGAATAAGCACCGCTAACAATTTCCTAGAAAAGAGTTCCCTCTTATCTTTTACGGTCTGGGGATGAAATTATAATCGAGCCATATGCTGTCATCCCATGCGATAGCTATATTGTCGCTGGAACAACCCATACCAATGAAGCAGTCCTCACCGGCGAATCGTTCCCGAAGCCTAAGAAGGTCGGTGATCTCATTCTTGCGGGATCCAAGAATGGACCTAGTCAAATACGAGCAATGCTGCATCAAGACTACAAGGGCTCGTTTTTATCTCAACTAGTCACCAGTATCGAGGGATCTCTAAGCTCGAAGGCCTCAGCGCAGCGCCGGGTAGACACAATCACACAATACTTTGTGGTATGTGTGTTCTTCATTGGAGCTTGCTCATCATTCACCACACTTGTCTCAAACCAAGGACTGGGGCTTAGATCTGCGATCAGTCTCGCGAGCGGACGGTTGATGACCGTTCTATCTGCGGCTTGCCCATGTGCCTTGGGCCTTGCAACACCGTCTGCCGTCATGGCAGGAATAGGTACGTCTCTAAATTGCGTTTCAGAGAGCTTTTGCTAACTGCCTATAGACGTGTCTTGGAGGAACGGAATCCTGATGCTCGAGGGGGGCGAGACACTGGAACGAATCTGCGATGTGACGGACATCATCATGGACAAGACCGGAACTCTTACTCAAGGAACCCCAGAAGTGACAAAGATGTGCTTCCGCTCTCCCTGGAACGGCCGCGAGAAGGAACTTGCGGTGTTAATTTGCGCCGCCGAGGAGGGAGCCATGGGAACCCACCCGCTTGCTGCCGCAGTATTTAAGAGGTTATTGCCACTATGTGGTGAAAGCTGGAGAGCATACCAAATTACGGGCGGCCTTTCAGATATGGAAGAGGAGTTTGGTCGAGGCGTCAAGTGCACTGTGAGCCTCGGGGGCGGCAAGTCCCGGAAGGTCGCCCTTGGTAACCTGCAATTCATGGTCGACAACGCCACCGAAGGAGTTGATCCGGTGCTTGGTGACATTGGCAACGATGGCTCCATCGTCTTCGTCAGTGTCGACGGCCAGCTGGCCGGAACCCTTGTGCTACAGGTCAGCCTGCTCAGCAATATACCTCAGCACTGATACTAACAAATCCGGACTAGGACACCGTACGACCCGACGCGCTGGAAACGATCAAGGAGCTCCAAGCAAGGGGCATCCGGGTAACCATGCTCACAGGTGACCACGCGGCCGAAGCGGACCGTATCTCCCAGCAGCTAGGCATTTCCGTCAAGGCCTCCTGCGCCACCCCGGCTATCAAGCTGGACCACGTCAAGGAGATTCAGCGCCGGGGAAATAAGGTCATGATGGAAAGTTAAGCCCTTCATAGTTAGTTCGTATCAAGGAGAAGTGGAACTAACATTGCATTATAGGTCGGTGATGGCATGAATGACGGACCCAGTTTGGCGGGAGCTGATGTTGGCGTCATGGTTGCGCATGGCAGAACCTGTCTTTCTTCAGGCGGAGGCGTGCTCATCTTACAGTCTAAGCTGAAAGCGCTGATTACCTTGATCGACATCTCTCGAGCCACCATGAACCAAGTTACCGCCAATATCGGCTGGGCTATCACTTACAATCTTGTTTCTGTTGGTCTTGCGATTGGCTTTGGAGCACCGATTGGTATCTCCATCTCACCGTAAGCATTCACTCACTTAACCGCGAGGCATTACAATGCTAATCATTTTCTAGATCATTTGCCGCTATGCTCATGTCCATCTCATCCGTCTTGGTAACAGCGTCTGGTCTACTGTTAAGACGCAAGCTCTCCAAGAAATATGGAATTACGGAAGAGTGATGCCCAAGATGTCTCAGGGCCAAACGAACGGCTCTTTTCGTGTCTGTAGATCATCAATACCGAAGAGTGTAGTACCCTGCAATGCAACTGAGTCTATTTTACTCTCACTAGACGCACGCAAAACCACGTTATCAAGGTCCAAAATTAGCCCATTGGTCCTGCGATTAGACTCGTAGTGTACCTTGATAGAGCTTACCAAGGAAAGCTTCAAGCCGCGTCTCACATCCGATTGACTATTAGTTCTATTCCGGACTCGTAGTCAAAAAATGGGCATCAGCCAGCGAGAGCGCCTGGAACGCACGCTCTACTCCAATAGCTCGAAGAAGTCGCACGAGAAGCCCCTTGCTTCTATGTACCCCGCAAGTTAATCCTAATCAGGGGATTTGTCGAACGACGAAAACCCCATGGGGCAGTTAGACTAAGTCTCTTAGCTCCGGTGAAGGTGGGTTTCAGCACCAGCAAACCGCAGTCAATTGCCAATTCACGGTCCGGTTTGCGTCCCGCGCGTGGGCGTGTAGCCCGGAACACGGAACCTGGACCCGGACCGTACGTGCTTCACCGGACCACATCTGTGGATTCATCCTTGCCTCTTTTCTTTTGCCAATATTCTACCCCAAACGGTCGGGTCCTAGGGCTGCGGAGGCCCAACTTGTCGGTAACTTTACCCCGGATGCGGGGGAGGGATCTTCTTAGCTCCTTACCAGGTTTGCGACGAAAAACAAATAATTGAGTGCCTTTCGCTTTCTTGTTTTTCTCGTCACGGCTGTTGCAACTTTGATACCCGGAGGACACAGCTGACCAACGTCACAAGTCGGCGAAGGCGGCTACTTGCTACCGAATATATCATTAGCATCTCGCATCTCCTGTTGATTCAAGTTGCATCCGAAACAACCTTTGGGAACTATCCACTCCCTCTTCCAGCTTCAAAAGCATAATCCAAGAATATCCAGAGAATTGGCCGGCATGTCTGAAATTCCAAAGTTCCTCGGCCTCAATGGCAAGCCGCTTGGCTTCGCCATCAGCACCATCCTCACGTTTGGCTTCGTCCTTGTCGGATATGACCAAGGTATGTTGGCACTGTGGAATTCGCGGTTCCTATTGTCACTGACACCGATTCGTAGGTGTCATGTCCGGCGTCATAACTACGCATGAATGGCTCTCCACATTCCCCCAGGTCGATGGAAACCCGGATCTTTTGGGTTTTGTTGTCGCTATCTACGATATCGGCTGTCTTCTTGGTGCTCTCACTTGTATGATCTGGGGCGACAAGTTTGGTCGCAAGCTTTCCTGTTTCCTGGGCGGTCTCTTGGTCGTCCTCGGCGTTGTGATCCAAGTAACCGCGTTCCCCGACCGAAACGTCAAGGGAACTCTGGCGCAATTTATCATTGGTCGCGTCATCACTGGTACTGGAAACGGTATGAACATGGCTACCATGCCAATGCTCCAGGCCGAACTGTCTCACTCTGCGCGAGGAACTCTTGTCTGCCTCGAGTGCGGTCTCATCGCCACCGGCACTATGCTTTCCTACTGGCTGAACTACGGTGTCCGCAACTACACGAACTCCATCACTTGGCGCCTTCCTATCGCTTTCCAGATCGTCTTGGCCGCCGTCTACATGATTGGGGTCCTCTTTGTCCCAGAGTCGCCCCGCTGGCTCTGCAAGGTTGGCAGGGTTCCGGATGCGCTTAAGGCCATGGCTGCGGTCAATGGCGAGAGTGTCGACAGCAAGCGAACCCAGGAAGACATCCGTTCCATTCGCGACACCATCGCTATTGAGAACCAGGTTGGCGCTGTCTTCAAGTGGAAGGATCTCACCACTGGCGGTCCTTCTCAGCACTTCCGCCGTCTCATTCTCGGCATCAGCTCGCAATTCTTCCAGCAGGTTGGTGGCTGCAACGCTGTTATCTACTACGTACCTATCCTTTTCCAAAGCTCTCTTGGCCAGAGTTCCGAGATGTCTCTCCTACTCGGTGGTGTGAACATGGTTGTCTACGCCGTTTTCTCGCTCGTATCGTTCTTTACTGTTGAACGTCTTGGCCGCCGTGCGTTGTTCCTCATCGGTGCTGCTGGCCAGTGTCTCTCCATGGTTATTACCTTCGGCTGCCTCATTCCCGGTGGCTCGGGTCCTGCCAAGGGCGCGGCTCTTGGTCTCTTCCTATACATTGCCTTTTTCGGCGCTACCTATCTCACCGTTCCCTGGCTCTACGCTACTGAGATCAACCCTCTCAGGACCCGCGCCAAGGGTGCCGCCATGGCCAACGTTGTCAACTGGAGTATGAACTTCCTCATCGTCATGGTCACGCCCATCATGGTTGCGCGCATTGGCTGGGGAACCTACATCTTCTTTGGTGCCGTCAACTTTATCTTCCTCCCCTTCATGTGAGTAATTTCCGTAGACCCATCGTCTTGGTGGAAAAAAAAAAAAAAAAAAAGCTAATATGCAAAATATAGATACTTCTTCTACCCCGAGACTTCTCGCAGGTCTCTCGAGGAGATCGACCTAATCTTCGCCAAGGGCTACGTCGAGAAGATTTCCTACGTGAAGGCCTCCGAGGAGCTTCCCAGTCTCTCGGTCAACGACATGGCTCGTCTCGCGGCCGACTACGGTCTTATTGGTGAGGACGAGCTCAGGCGGCGGGACAACTCGTCCAGCTCGGAGGAAAAGGGCGGATCTACTGAGCACGTGGATGTTTAGATATGCGGGAGAGATGAATGTAGCGGCGCAGCGAATTAAAGGAATGGGACCTTTAACAGGTAGTGGGCAGGCCTGCGGGGCCTTTGATGTAGGAGATATTTGCGGATTTCGGGGTCAGGAACATAGTGATGTCTATGATGTCTATCGAGGACTCTCCACGCTGAGATTTTTTTTTTTTTTGGTCAACTTGAGTTTGAATGCCAAATGCTTTTCTTATAGCCGTGCCTGTGGGATTCTAGAGTGCTAAGTAGCCGACAATGGCCAGTCTGCAGGTTTTGATTAAATCCCAAGCCCCAAGCTCCTGTCTGCAGGAATAACACGGCGTATTTCTCACTCATGCATCAGATCTCTACGTAATGTCGCCCTGAAGCTATCGTGGTGGCCAGAGCTTCCCCCGCGGATCCGAAGACGGCTTGGATGCCACGAGAATGTGGGGGCCATGCCAAGTTCGGCCAGACTGAGGCGAATAGCTTCCCCCGCGTTATGGATTTGGATTCCGGCCTGTGCTTTATCTGGGGCTGTCTACTGAGTCAGGACTACCCCGCCCCGCTATCCTCTATGCGGCGTAAGGTACGTGATAAGGGTGATGACGGAGTGTGTCGAGGCGTCCAGGCGCCGGGCGGACCGGCCGTGAAACGAAATCGGCTCAACAGGGTTCGGTGAGAAGGTTGTCAGTAGCATGAAAACGTTCGTTGAGTGGGTATTTTGTATTGGTTTTATTTAAACGACCCGAGATAACCAGGTAATTTCTATTAGAAAATGAAGAGAAAATTCAAGCTGTTCTCCCTTCGAACACCTCTCTAGGCGATGGTGTCATGGATGGAGCTGTCGAATTCTCCAATGTTCTGGACAAATGCCTCTTGAATTATTATGGCCCGTTGATTGGGCCATGTCGCGACGCCCGACGAGGACGGGTGTCAGACCCTGCTCAAGGGTGCACTGCGCGAAGTGCGCCACCAGATCGACGAAGACGAATTTCCAGTTTTAAGTTTTGCTTTGCCACGAGCAAAACTTGACGGGCTATGATGTTGACTGCCTGGTCGAGGCTCTTTCACGTCGGGCTATTGGGTCTATCACGCTGGCTCGACACTTCAAGAGGATGACCCTGGACGACGCCACCACAATCCTAGTGTCGTGCGAGACGCACGAGGAAGGGGCTGTTCCGGGGCCTCTGGATGGAGCTGGCAGAACCCCGCACGAGATATCCTAATCTACTACAGGCCGTTTACTTCGTACTGATGGGGAAATTGAATCGGCAATACAACGGACCAGGGCCACGGTCGATCAGGCAATGCTAGTGGTGGAAACACGTTGTTGCCTATGCAGCACAGTACGGTACGCGACCGACCTACTAGCTACGAAGTAGTACTTCGTAACTGACTGGGGTATTTCCTGTGACAGGGAATTCGGGACGTCCCTGAGGAACTACTTCGTACGCCATCTGCGATCCTACGCATGATCTATCGGCAACTCTGGACAGCGAGCGGCGAGACCGCCCTAACTAGCTAGCGTGTCGTGCTCAAGGACGCGATTTGCGGTTAGTGGCTTTTAGTGCGCCTTTAGCTCCAAGATAACCTCTTACTTGCGTGCGGGGAAACCTGGAGGGCAAGACAACCCACCAGGGCGGAAAATGGGAAAGGAACTCGGGAATGGGTGGGTGGGTACTGTAGGGGAAGCTGTTTGTGTGGGGAGAGCAGGCGCTTCAATGACTTTTTTCACCGACAAGAAAAATCCGGAAGGAATCTGTCTCTCTTTTTATTTTATTTTATTATTTTTTGATCATTTTCTCCCCCCCTGTAACATCCTTCTTCAAGTCCCCGACCTGCACAACCCGGCCCGGGTCTTCAACGAAGCTTTCTCCAGATTCAAACGTCAGACCCGCCCGTTTCCCTGTGAAGCCCAACTGAATGCTTTCCCGTGCCCGTTTTATCTGATCCTCTTGATGCCTTGTATAGCCTGTCATCTGCCATGAGTCCCCCTGGGGGCAGTTTCGACATGTCGGATCAGGACCGCTACCAGCCAATTCGGCGAATTCGCCAGGCGTGCCAGAACTGCAGGTCAGTATCACCACTTGCCCTGGCCCATATCGCCGAAGATCCCCAGCCACGGCCAAACAAACCCCGTGCCATGTCATAACAACCCACACAGAAGTGTCTGACTCGTGAGCTCCTGCAGACGTAAGAAAGCCCGCTGTACGGGTGAGCGCCCAGAGTGCGCCTTCTGCGCTCGTTTGGGCCAACCTTGTGCGTACTCGGATGATGAGGCGACAATGCCTACGGACTCGCCTGCTCGCATCAAGAAGGCTCAGTTCCGCCGCGCATCTCAGGCTCGGAAGGTACGTGGAAGCATGCATCCTATAGGCTGAACCAAGCATTCTGATGCCTAGCAAAGGAAAATCACGATGTTTTGTCCAGCCGACTGTCGGTCCTCGAGGGCCAATTGGCGGAAATTGTCCATGCTGTCAAGGGGTATGTATGCATCTCGATCCTTTCAGTCCTGGAAGATGTCCACTAACCGTGCTCGCTCTGGAAAGACTCGAGAGCACCCTGCAAGCCTTTTCGCACCAGATTGCCCGCACGATATCGAGCAGCCCACCAGAGACCAACGGCCACACATCGCAAGACACCCGCGAGGACACCACCCTCAGCGTCTCGCCATATGGCCGGCTGCCACCACACGAGATCATCAACGAGGCAGCAGACCTCTACTTCCGGTACTGTCATAACCAGCCTTATTCCCTGTTCCACGAGTCCAGCTTCCGGAGTAGGATGGAGCTCGGCGAATTGCCCACCCATCTACTATTTGCTCTGCTCGCCAGCACTATTCGATACTCGTCAAATCCATTCTTTTCGGATAAAGCTGCGGCTGTAGCCAACTATACCAACCAATCATGGAGAGCAATCGTCATGCCGTGGAACGGCATCCAAAGTGATGGAGAGCTTAGCATTGTGCAAACAATTCTGCTCCTGGCGATCATAGATTACACTGGTGTGTAAGATGAAAACGTCGAGAAGCAGGATAGAACTAACCGAGTAAGAAACAGACGGACGTACTCAAGCCTCATGGATCAAAGTTGGGCTAGCGATACGTCTTTGCCAGGATTTCAGACTCATGGCCGAGCCCGACGAAGGCCTATCACCAATCCAGAGAGAAGAGCGACGCCGCGTATTCTGGTCATTTTATCTTTGCGATAAGCTCGTATCCTGCGGCAGAGAGCGACCTCCTGCTATTCTGGACGACCATTGCCGACTTCGCCTACCTGGTGATGAGGACGGGTGGCGCAATGGTGGACACTTGGATGCTCCAACCTTGCTTCAGCTTCGTAACGATGCCAGCAGTGAGTCGTTGACATCACTTAGTCCATTTGCCCTTACTATCGTTGTTGCCTCTCTCCTGGGGAGGTGCGCCCAATATGCTCTTGGAGAACACGAGGAGGAGACTACAGGTGGGAAACTTCCCCCCTGGAGTCCCATGTCGAAGTACTCTGCTCTTCATTCGCAGCTGCTCCAGCTGGAATCTGAACTTGGACTCAACGAATCGCTACCTGGGAAGATTGCCAAGTCCTGCTTGTCACCAGATGGAACCGTCGATCAACATCGAGGCGCGCCGCTCGCTTTTGCGCATGCCATTTTCTTCCTCTGCCAAAGTTTGCTGTACCACCCATTCCTCCTCAAGCAACGGCTTAGCGGTGTAGGCCAGAGAACGCCCCAAAGTTTCTTGGCGCAGACCCTCCACGCCTGTCATGTTGCCGCCACTAACCTGTCGCGTCTAATGGGAGACGTGGAGTCTATGTGCTGCGATGGGCTGACCACCCATTACGACCCATTCTACGGCTACTGTAATATGGTTGCGGGGGTTATCCATCTCATGTATCTTTCTGCTGGCGACCAGGCGAGTCGAGAAGCCGCCTTGGAATCGTACGAATCCAGTCTCCAGAACCTACAAGAGCTCTCCTTCTACTGGGCCAGTTGCCGTCTGATGCACTCTCGCCTGGCAGAGTACCGGACCAACAGCAACCGGTACGCCACACTGGTGGATCCGTCTATCCAGGAGGTTAACCTTTCGCAAGAGGATGCGAATTCTCTGATCGACTGCCTCGATTATGCCAAGATTTCCACCAGACCTCGCGAAGGGTCGAGGAATACGGCCACCGATTTCCTAACATTCCCACAAATTCCCAGTCCATTCTTTGAGGAGCTAGTGAACTTACTGCCGCTCAGTGCAAGCAGACCCGTCAGTCCGCCGCCGCTAGATAGCATCTTTGCTCAACCAAACGGCTTTGTCCCCGAGGTGGTTGCAGCTGATCCTACCGCGAGTATATACTGAGAAATTTTAAGTGATAAGTTATTACCGGTGTATAATGGAGTCGTGAATCGCATTATTCGTTCCATGTGCTTTGTGAGAGGAGCTCTGGTCAAACTTATTAGTTTGAGAATAGGGATATCATATTTAACTTTAAATCCAAATGTCTGAACATCGCCAACATGAGGTTGATGACTACTCCCAGCACCTCCGCGGGCTGGTAAACCGGCAACGCCCGGGAAGTACCCTTAGCATGCTATCACTTGAGGGTCTTAATGATCGAAATGACCGCGCCTCACCCCGCCTACTCTCGTTTCCCGCCTTCTCACCGTAGCACTGGCCCAAAGAGCCCACCAATCTTCCGGAACGATGTGCGGTTCCATCGGCATAGCGAATCGGGGTTCCAGTACCTCAATCGAGCGAGCATCAAGTTCGAGCGCAGAAAGCGTATTGCCGTTGTTGCCCCAAGGGAGCAGGCCCGTTGGTCTCTCTATAGAGTTTTACCTTCTGATATGCGACGCTCGGTCTGGACCTCCCTCACGCCTTGCATCAACGACCGGTCGATACGCATGCGGTTGAGCTGAGGTTTTCGTAGCCGGAACCCACTTGGCACCGCAGCAAAAGCCCCGGTGCCCTTACCCAGGCAGTAGCTACGGCTTAGAGTCCAATGCCCACTTGGCAGAAAGCTTGCTCTCGCTTTCAGCCACTATACCTGGATGGCGGACCATTAGACCGAAGAAATCATTCCGGGCGAAAGCTTCAAGCGAGGACAGACTTTCTGCTTCGAGATTTGTCGTCTTTGCGATAGGAAAAAATGAGGCAAGGCCGAGCTGAGCGCTTGGCTGTTGAAGTGACTGCAGGCTGGACGATAGCTCTTCTGGTTCTCCACCCCCCAGCTCGCGGAGGATTCCAGCCGCTACCTCAAGCGGCAGCGAGCGCTAAGCAGAAATTAGTTTCTATTGCGACGCGGCGTGACGCTAGAGTCCAGAGCAGCTTTAAGAAATAAAGAACGCGTGACTGCATGCCATCTCCGGCAAAAAGTTCACTCCCGCTGACTTGGATCGCCTCCTTTCATCGCCCCAATGGAGAGCGTTGAGGAAGCTACACATGAACTAATGAATTAGCGCGTTATTAGGTTCTAAGTATATCTCTTTGGTACTGAGAATCGTGGTGCGCTGACGCGGGGATCATATTTCGAAAGACGCTATAACATGTTCGTAAAAGTAATTAGTGGATCAACTTATTCCAGCGCATCCATCATGGGTTGATTATTCTCCACCATCGAAAACATGTCCATATTAAAATCTTCCTCCGGGCTCATCATATGCAGGCCTCCCTCTCCAAACGCAAACTCGCTCTCGATCTGGGAGAAGAGAAATTGGTTTGCTTCTTCAGTCGACCAAGACCACGGTGTATCAGCACTGGCTGCCGCGCTCATCCGGGTGTCAGCCTCATGAATGGGGTACATGGGCAGTGCATTCGGCGTAGCCACTCCCGTTCTCCGGACTTGGGTCGCCCCTCGAGATCCCACGCTGTTGCGTAACACCATTGAGTCATCTTGCGTTTGTAGTCTTGTAGCTGTTTGACGGTCCAGGTAATGAAAGAAGAGTTGTAGAACCCAGTTTTGGACTTCCCACGTCTCCTGCAGCTCTTGTAATCCGAGCAGGCACAGCTTAGCTCTGTGTTCTGCGATGGCCTTTGCAGTTCCCTTCTTCGCCTCGCGTAAGCAAAAGGTATGGACGCAGAGCGTGTTGAATAGATTCGTGATGACATGAACGTGAGCATGTCGTAAGTTCCCCTCGGGAAGCATATCTTCGATTATTCGAGAGTTGCGGGAAGCAGCTTGTAAAGCCACTGTCCCATCAACTTCGCTGCTTTCCGGCCCACCGATATATCCGGCGCGGTAGAGTAGTATGAGTAGGTTGTTGTATGATAGGTGCAGCATGTTGGCGTAGAAGCTGGGCGGCGCATCAAAGTCACCGTTGGAGAGTTGCATGACCCTGGGTAATTTCTCTTTCCATTGGATCAGCTCCTCCCTCATTCGGTTCCTATCACTGGAGGACAGGACCTTGCTAGGGAGATATCCACAATGGCAGATTTGACCCAGCGTCCTAGAGAGATGGCACATGCCAATGGAGTACGATACATACTCGTCAACTTTATGTGGCGGCGTCGAGGGGTGGAAGGCGGACTCAAAGTCAGCCTTCGTAAGAACTCCCACATCACAGTCCTCGTCGCGAAAACGATTCGGTAGACCCAGAGCAGCTGCACATTGTCTTTCCCTAGCGTATATGGACCACCACACCCGCCGCCTCAGTTTATCTGCTTTTGTCTCTCCCGTCCCTGCATCTCTGTGAAATGCTTTTGTTTGCGCAAGGCTGATGGTCGCGCCAAGCCAGTGACGAACGTCCTTTTCAAATAGGGCGCCGTCCCTCCAGAAACTTAATAGGAATAAGGATTGGATGACGACGAGCCTCTTCTCTTCATAGCCGATATCGTAGATATCTTTCGCACGGTTATAGAAGAGGTATTTGGCGCGACGGCGACTCCCTAGTCCAACTTGTTGTAAATAATCTTCGTCGCAATGTAGACATCCAATGAAAAGTATGGACTGTAGTAGCAGATGGGGTATTGCCCCATCTTCGTATTGGTTCCATATGTCAAGCTCGTCTACCATGGCGAAGCAAGGATGAAACCATTGGAAGTAGGCCTTGAGTAGCTCCTCGACAACATCCTTGGGCGGGTATGAAAAGACGCCTTCCGCGCGTAGTGCCTCGATCTTGGCTTGGCGTCTCTCGGCTTCCCATTGGGGAATGACGCTCGCGGCCTTGATTACATTGGGTACCGGGTGTAGGAAACGTACGCTTTGTGATGGAGAGGGGCCAGCTGCAGGGGGAGATGCTTCGCTTAGGTAGCGGATAGAGGTTGATTCGCCTAGGAACACAGACTGCTCATCATCCGGCCGAGAGACGGTGTGCTGGGGAAGTGTGGTCGGCGACCGAGAATCAGTGGCAGGAGTCCCTTCTTGCTGAGGACTGGGGTCACTGTCCGTATTGCTGCTCCTATTTCGGCGCAAAGTAGCTAGGACCTGGGATGCGGCGACATGCTCATTAACCGGAGCCGGCGGTGCAATAACTGCCGGCAATCTTGATGTAGCCGCCGCGAACTCAGGCACCTCGTAATGCGATATCGACGCCTTGGAATGACTCTGTGAATGCCTCGGGTGCTTCCCTCGTCTCGATTCCCGAACTTCACAAGGCGTTTCCGCCGCAGCGCAATTGGAGCACGGCATCCTCTCAGTGGCATCGCATCTTACCCTCCTAGCGTTGCAAGTGACGCAGGCCTGTCTCGCCCGTTTCCGCGGCGGTGGTCCCGTCATTCTGCTGTGCGGTGTGACCGGCGCGGCACCTTGCAATTCCAAATTGGTTACGAAGGTATGAAGTACTAGTTCGGCGACTTGGAATTTTTGGGAAAGGAAAGGGTAAAAAGCCGAGTGGGAAACTTGGTGGGGAGGGAAGAGAGACAGAGAGACAGGGGGGGATTCAGTGGATGAAATGCGGGTTCCAAGGTGGATGTGGGGGACTGCAGGCGGTCACGTGCGCTTGCTCAGTGGTGCATGAGTGCCGAGGCAGAGACTTCAAGTTGGCCCGGGGTCGCTGGGGATCGCGGGAAATCTGGGAAGCTGGAGAGCTCACACTCCGTGCATCTCAACTCCCTCTAGAGCAAATGCTTCAGAATAGCGACTCGGCATCTGCTTGTCTAAGTACAGTAGCCTGTAGCGGAACGGGGACAACGGGGACAACGGGGACGGAATCTCCGTGAGGGCTCGTTCCCGGCCACATTGTGGAGCCGCTCTGACCCAGTGCCGGGGTTATAAGTTTATAGCCGACTTGAAGATCTGCTCTTCGAGGTACCTGTGGCAAGTAACCGGAGCGGAGTATCCGGGTCGAACGAGCTCCAAAGTTCAAATGTGCGTCTTCGATGTCGGAGAAGCAATGACGTGGGAGAAGCTCCGAGATTTTGCCCCCCAAATATACCGGTGAATTGAACCCGACAGCGAACAATAGAGCTCGTCTCATTGTTTGTTTACTTGTCCCACTTGTCCCATTCGCATTGCATCACACTCCTCTCTCAGCCATGCATTCACAACGCGTCTGGAAGCTGCCCGGGCTTATTCTGCAGCTCAGTGGCCAAGCCACGAGGAGAAGCATATCCGCATCCGCATTTTTGCGAAACGCGTCGCCGTATGAAGAATCGACAATCCAGAATCTCCGGATAGGCAAGAATACCCGAGTAATCTACCAAGGTGAGTCCATCATCGTTCTTCTCGTCATTACAGGAAGCTAACTTGGGTGTGTACTGTGTAGGGTTCACAGGAAAAGCGGTAAGCATCGAACAGACGATGCATCTTTCTTCGCTCGCTAATTCGTTTTTTCCCTTTCTTTTTTTTCGCATTTACCTCACAGGCCACCGCGAATGCGAAAGACACAATTGGCTATGGGACCAATATCGTGGGCGGTGTTTCACCTGGAAAGGGCGGCCAGATACACCTCGACCTACCTGTGTTCAACACGGTTCGAGAGGTGGGTTCAACTTTAAGCTTCGGCAACATTCAGTGATGAGACGAGACGATTAACAATTGTCTTTATCAGGCCATGGAGCAAGTAAAGCCTCACGCGACATCCGTCTTCGTACCCGCTCCTTTTGCAGCCAAGGCCATCCTCGAGGCCATAGAAGCCGAGGTTCCTCTGGTTGTATCCGTCGCCGAGCACATTCCGGTGCACGATATGCTGCACGTACAAGAAGCGCTCCGGACGCAGACGAAGACTCGTCTCGTCGGTCCTAACTGCCCCGGTATCATTGCCCCCGAGCAGTGCAGAATTGGTATCATGCCGTACGGGCAATATTCAAAAGGCAGGGTAGGCATCGTCTCGAAGAGTGGCACGCTGAGCTACGAAGCGGTCGGTGCTACGACAAAAGCCGGTCTTGGGCAGAGTATCGTAGTCGGAATGGGTGGAGATATGCTCCCGGGAACCACCCTTGTGGATGGACTGAAATTGTTTTTCGAACATGACGATACCGAGGGCATAATCGTTATTGGGGAAATTGGAGGGGAGGCGGAGCTTAAGGCCGCAGAATTGATCAACGAGTATCGGAAGAACACGCCAAACCCCAAGCCCGTAATTGCCATGGTGGCCGGCAGGACGGCGCCACCTGGTAAGACGATGGGTCATGCGGGAGCCCTACTTTCGCCCAGAGACGTTTCGGCAGACGCCAAGGCAAAGGCGCTTGAGGAAGCCGGAGCGCTTGTCGTACCTCACCCTGGAGTAATGGGTGTTGAGATGAAGAGACTGCTTGGAGCTTAGGTTTTAGGCCGTTTTTATATACAGTGTAGTTGCCAAAATTTCAATGTCATTATTTTATTTCATTTTACTTGGGTTTTCTTTTTTTTCCATTTTTTCGTTTTTTTTTTTTTTTTTTTTCATGACGCACCTAAATTTGAGCTTTGTTGGTTAATGGCCGAACG